>QFFD01000203.1:0-99283 GCA_003314615.1 Pholiota microspora
GGAAATTCAGACCCAGACAAGAAGGACCTTTTACGATCAAAGAAGTACTAGGGAAGGTCACCTACCACCTGAACCTCCCACCGAAGTGGAAAAATATGCACAATGTATTCCACGCCAAACTCCTCTCCCCATACACAGAAACTGAAGCCCATGGACCAAACTTTAAAAGACCTCCCCCAGACATCATTGATAGTGAAGAAGAACACAAAGTAGAAGCAATCGTGAACCACCGGACAGTTGGACCATGAACCAGAAGACGCCGAGAATACCTAGTGCACTGGAAAGGATACCCCAATTCGGAAAACATGTGGCAGTCTTTGTCATCACTCAAGAACGCTAGAACCATCCTCGACATGTATCATCAAGAACACACCTTGCCTCGCCTTGCTCTATAACCAGAAATTACTCTTCCTTTCCCAGCTTATCATGCCAAACACCGAGTACACCAATTTAGAACAATTCGCCGATCTCCTCACCACTATCCCCATCAACCTCGAACGAAGAGGATCCGAACCAATCATATACACCACAGACCACCCCAACCTAAAATTACCCAACACGACCTCACCTGCAGCAGCCATCTCGCTAGAACTGAGCTACCGACACACAGCCTTCCTATTCAGGCAGAAAGGAAGAGAAGAGGATGCATTCGCATGGGAAAAAGACGCTGACCTTATCGCACGAGACTCCACCCGCTACGACACGTTGTGGGCCACGAACCTTCTGGATTCCCTCTGGAAGATAACGAAAAGGTATAAAAAGGAAGGCCTCTGGCTCCTCTACTAGTCAGAAATAAACCACCACTCGAATCTACTATAACAACATGCCTATCTCCTCCACCAATCCAAATGGCCCCCATGCTCAACAACGCCTTATGGATGCACTTAACGAAGCAGCCACCGCTAATGCCCAAGACAATGCAGCCCCTGAATCTTCCCCAGACCCCAACGAATACCACACCCCAACCGAGCTCACCTCACTTGAACGAGCTAGGGTAGCAGCCATCAGACGTAGGCATGCCAGCATGTCAACTGGAGGATGCCACCCTCCGCAAACCCCTGCTACCAACATCACAGTTTCCAGCAGCGAATCCACCGCATCCACCCCGAACTCCCCAGAAGTCTTATGAATTGAACTCACCCTGTCAGGACGCAACTGCATAATCAGATCCACGGGAGAACCTATTACCCCATGGAAACATTCCATAGTCTCTACCTCCGAATCCAACACCTCCAGTCGTTCCGCGCCCATGGTACCTGTCCCCGACTCCCCAGCAAACCCACTCCCTTCCCTAGGGGATGGAATCGGAGAACTCCTGCACCCTCCGGTACCCAAAGGCAACTTCCCCCTTCCTTTCGAAACCTTCGAAAGACACATCCGCACTGAAGAACGAACCAAAGAACTCATCCGCACCGTACAGACCAAGCCTAAAGAAATGGCTGACCGCATCAATCTTATCAAGAATAACCTTGTCACAGCCAAACGCTTACGCGCCGAAGCAGATATCCTAACCATCTCCGCCCGTAACTGGTACACCCACCTCAACACTGAACAATTCCGCGAGGCCACGGCCAAATTCTTTAACCAGCCCCCACCGCCTGACCATCATGGCAGCATTGCAATCTGGCTCCCCTACTTTCCGGTTGGAGCCCGAGAAAGACCCATCACAGTCGAAAAGAAGACTGTGCATTTCAATCCCCTTCCCCCGAAACCACCGGCCCCTCAGCGCCCTACACCTGGACCTTCCACCTGTCGCCCCACACCATCCCCTTCTGGAAAAGGGAAACAATCCGCCAAGTACCACTGCTTTAACTATGGAGACCCCAGCCACTTCAAAACATACTGCCCCTTCTACTACTGTCGTATTTGCAGGAAGAACAAACCCGGGCACTTCCCGAGCGAATGCCCGAAACACTACGACAACGTCCCACCCGAGGATGACTGACGCCCCAACAATGAAGAGGATTATTACGACGATTACATCCCGGAAGCTGAAAGCAATATGACCGGGGAACCACATTACTGAAGCCAGGAGTCTTCAATCTTGCGAAGGGGGTAATGTTATGAACATGCACTCTTTTTCCTTTCTTACCACCCTATGTACTATTCTTATCCATGAGTCATCACCTGACTGCCACACGCCGCGTGCCCTTGTTCCCTTTCTACTATATATGCTGCACACCTTGTTCCACTCTAGGACGTGGTCCTTGTTCTTTTCCTTACCTTGTTCCCTTCTTGTACTTATATTCCCATCCTTGTTCTCCTTTCAGTGTACTCTCTAGTATTTAAGACTCAGCCCTAGCATACCTGTTTTTTAGCTAGTTCTTGAGAATCTAACCTCTTCTTACTCTGAACATCGCTCGACCCCAACGACTCTGAGTTTACTCATTTGTTGTGCATCTTGAAACTCGAACCGAAGTCCAACTATAGACATTTTCTATAATTGCCCCTTCGTGTTCATAACAAGAACTGGTGGTCAGCACTAGTTGCGCACTACTCTTGGATTGCAATATGGGCATCCATTTAGGTCTTGATGTACTTGCCTCACTTAGTTCTCCTGTTGTGGAGGTAACCAGCAGATGCATCTGGTTTGACAATAGTAGGGGCTAAGCATCTCTTAATGGTAGTGGTGTGTCCTGCATTGGTGGCTGCACGTCAGTTGATGTTTGCAGTTCAACATTTAGTAGTGGTGTGAGTTTGCTCGTCTGAGCGGTGACTGCATCAAGGCAAGACAACATATCTTGTCTTCAGGGAAAAATTCTGTCATAGGCTGCCCCCCTGCACCATATGTGTATAGTAATCATGGAACAAGGGGATTGAGTAAATCATGACCCATATCCTTCACACAGGCAGAGCATGCATGGATGTTTATAATAATGTGTTCAAATAATAGAAATGGAATTCTGAGAATTAAAGCTATTGGTAATTCCTTATTGACCTTGGCCCTAATAACCCTAGATTTCCATGCTCCTTTGCTCTGGATAATCCCTATCTACATATATTCCAGACTGCTCAATGGTATGCCCAATAGCGATGACAGATTATCCTCCTGTTTTGGAAGAGGAAATCTGTGTAGCCCAAGCTTGGTTGCAAGCCAGCCACTAATCACTGTTGAGGGACAACTAATATTGAGTAAGCAATGGATAGGGACATGGAGAGCAGGCTCAGCAAAGGAGAAAGCTAGAATAGCAGCATAGAGATGTGGCATTGTGAAGGAGGGGTGGTCATTAGAGGGAATGGCATACATGTCAGCATCATAAAAAGTGTATTCATTATTATCTGAACCTCCGTCATTGTTACTGTCATCGTCAATGAGTGAAGCATATACAAATTCTATGGGGAGCCTTTTGGTGGCCTTTGCACCACTCTGTGCAGTGGCAGCAGCAGCTGTTGCCATTGCAGGGGTGAGTATCTTATAGGTAGCGGTGTCTGGCCAAGTTCCTGTGATTCTCATAGGGCAGTCATCTGCTTGGTGTCCAACATAGAATTTTTGGCAGCGGGTGCACCCTTGATGTCTATTGAGCAGCTTATGTTCTGGGTCTGTGAGCTTTGGTAAGAGTACCTTGCTATTGCCATTTCCTGAACCTAAGCTACTGTGGGATGACTATTTGTGGTCTGTTGCTGCTAGTTCAAGGTGCTGTAGCAAGGAGTGCTTTTCATGGCATGTCTCACTGTGCAGATTCAACTTTGAGTCAAAACACACTTCCTTATTATGAAGTTCTTGGTCACGCTATTGCACCTCTTCCACCCAGGTATTGTATGTATCATCCTGGCTAATGGGCTTGTTGGAGAGGGAAAGTACAAGTGCAGCACATGTGTTTGCTATCAATGCACCAGTCCTAAAAGAGTGTGGCTTCAGGCTGATAAGCTGAGAGAATCTGCTGGTGTGTCTGGTGGGCCCAGTTTTTCTTGAGTACAACTGTGGCAAGCTTGGCAATGTACTGCTCCAATGTCAATGCATCAATGTAGTCCATTTGTGTTGAGTATTATGTCTGTAAGTGAGGCTCAAGCATTGCATTGGCAACCAAAGATATAACTTCAGTCTTTGTGTCCTTCCTGGACTGTTTTGCAAAGCATTGGCAAGCATGGAACCAGTCCATGAGCACCACTGGTGTCATCTTGCCTCCAGTAAGTATGGGGCAATCTTTGACCTTGCCAATGGTGATCTGCGCTAATGAAGACATATTGGTCATGGCTAATTGGTTGTAGTGTCGGTGGGCTGGTCGAGATGGTATTATGTCTGAGTTGCTTGATGATAATTCCTTGGCAGTAGATTGGGCCTGAAGAAGGCTTAATTTGGTTGTTGGTATCAGTGTGCTTAGTGTTGAGGGAGGAAGAGGGAGGTCTCTTGTCTTGTGGGTCTTGGTCAGGCTGATGGTTTCTGGGGGTGTAAATAGCAGTGCTTGGCTCCGGCCTCATGTGAGTAGGGGTGTGGGAGTGGAAGGTAACTGGCTCAGTTTGCTTCTTGTTTTGTGGGTATAAGCCATGGAGTTGTTTTTCTAAGTGGTTGTTTTGGAAGTCTCAAAGAATCTAAAGAAAATTGATGTCAAAAAAAAAGTGTAAGGGCACTGTGTCTGAGGCCCTCACTAATAGTTAGGGCAGAAGATGACAGGATGAATCCATATCTTTATTGTGGAATGAGAAGACTATAGATAAGAATAGATTAAATATGACAGACCTGTATTGTAGGATGAGAAGACAACCTACAATAAATCATATAGCAAAAATAATATCTGTCTAGTCAGCTGATCATAAATGAATTAAGGTTTGAAAGTTGCAGGCATAAGGCCCAGGCTTACATAAGTTCAACAGTCAGGAGTTGGGCAGGAGTAAGGCATAATAGTGGGCTCAAGCAGACAGCAGGTAAGATGGAGGAAGACAGAAGTTAATTAGGCTAAAGTTGCACCTGCACAAAGCTTATGAGTCAATGAGCAAGAATAAAAACAAAGTATACCTTTGAGTAAAGGATACTTCTCATGAGTCAGCATATTTGGGGAAAGCCTATGTCATTGTCCAACTTATGGCACCAAGGTCTGTCAGTGGATAGAGAGGAAAGGGAAAGCATAATAATGGTAGTGTGAGCATAGGTTCAAGTTGAACTTGAACATCAAATGTTCATATGCATGTGCCATCTGATCTACAGGATTTTTGTCTAAGTCCAAAAATTGGGCCTATGAATAATAATATAGTACTATATAATAATACACAAGCACTATGTAGACTTTGAATTCAGTTCTGCTTTAGTAGATTACAGAGTAGAATGGTATACTATACAGCACCACAGAATTAAAATGAAAGCTACTGTGTGCTAGCTGAGACTAGCTGAGACTATAATAGCAGCACATTGCTAGCCATTGCTTAGAGCCAAAACCTAGTTTTGCTAATGTATTAGTAAAGGCTACTGTTAAGCATTGAATCATATTTGTAGTATAGCCAGGAAACATGCCCTTAACAGTGTTCTGCATAGATGTTATCTGTAAGATCAAAGAAAGAGTAGTTGTATATTATTATCTGCAAGTATTCTAGATAGTCAGAGTTTCTTTATTGATTACAATAAATAAAAGAGCTTGCCCCTGCTTGAGATCTGTGACTAGGTAATTCTGTCTGATCATCACAAATATCTTACAATGATTGTCATCCTCTGTCTCTGATTCTCTGTATCCTTCTGTAGAATCTTCACCTCTTCAATATACACATTGGACTCCTATGGACAAACCAAGAGTTTATTCATATCTATGATAAATAATTAGTGATCTCAACTGGTGAGGTGCTGGTGGTTTCAGAGTTGTAGATTATTTATACACAAGGGAGGCTGATCAAGTGTGGCTTGGCCTTGAAAGATGGAAAGGCCAGCCTTACATATGCTGTGAGTCTAATTGTTATAAAATTGTGCCAAGCCTAGAGGATTGAAGAAGTTGAAGCACATATTAATGTATGATTCCAAGTGAGTGCCCACCTCTCATTAATAAGTGTATCCTATCCATATATAGCTGTATTGATTTTTACTAGAAAATATAGAGCAAATTATTGCAAATCTGATGGTATAAGCAAGGCAGTAACATTATTAATCTGACTGGTTCCTCAAAGTTGCTGCAAAGTGCTTCAAATGCTTGAAGAAAGTGAATCACTTAAAGGTTTAGCATCTTCCATGTTATTCTGCAATAAAATTTTCCAATTTCTCTTGACAACAAAGCAACAATGTCTACTACACCTAAGCTCTTCACTCCAGCACAAGTTAGTGACATAGCTCTATTGCACCATGTGGTCATGGCCCCATTGATGCAATTCTGTGTTAACAATATACATGTTCCACAACAAGACCATCATAGTGGAGTACTATTCCTAGCATGCAAGTGTCCCCAGCACACTGATTATCACTGAGGCAACTTTGATTGCTCTAAAAGCAGGGTGCTATGACAACATACCAGGTATATGGAATACTGCCCAGATTGCTGCTTGGAAAAAGGTATGTCTGCTTTGGGATTGTTTAGAAATAGATTTAGGTCACTCACAGATATGGCAACTCTGAGGTTACTAATAGCATTCATGCAAAAGAGTTCTATATCTTCCTCTAGCTTTGAGCAATCTGGCATAGTACTATTCCCAAAGTCCTAGAATGTAAGCAAGGTTGACCATGCTCAGGAGAAGACTTGCTCTATATTTCAAGTTCTAATGTTTACCTCTCTACTCATAAGGCAACAGCTCCTACCCCACATCTATTAACAATTTCTGAAATAGCACAGTTTGTAGAGCTATATGCCTAGGTGACAAATAATGCAGTCAATCTAGCTGGCTTTGATGGCTTGGAGGTGCATAGTGCAAATGGGTACCTTATCTACTAGTTCTTGCAGGATGTTACAAACAAATGCATAGATAAATACAGCAGGGGTATTAAAAACCATGCATAGTTTGCACTAGAGGTGCTAGATGCAGTTATCAAGTGTGTTGGATCCAAAACGACAGGATTGCAGCTCAGTCCCTGGAATCCTTATCAAGGTACTTCTCACTCACTTTCTAACTACCCAATTTGTTAATCAATGTATGCAGGCATGGAAATGGTTGACCTAGTCCCTCAAATTTCCTACCTCATCAAACAAATCCTCAAATGGCATCCCGACCTTGCATATTTGCATATTACAGAGAAACAACTAGATAACATTAGAGAGAGCAAAGCCCCTAGCATAACCAGTCATTGGTAAAAAGTAGTATGCTATGCATGAGAGTGCATGAGTATATAAAAAGTCAGTAAGAGTGCATGAGTAGTGTATAAGACAGGTGCATGATAAAGAAGAATAAGTGAGGAGTGCATAAGAGTGCATAAAGGCCCATGAATACCTCCCAACTATTTGTATAGTGAGCAAGTCTTGCACAGGGCCTTTTTGAGTTATATATATGTCCACAGAATGTGTAATAATGCATAATATATATATGTTCTATACTACCCCAATATTCACTATGCTATTACTTGTTTTGTCTTCAATCATCTTGGTACTGGATGAGGTCCCAAAGGTAATGTGATTTCTCCAAGGGGTGTGGTCTTAATATAATCAGGTCTATGCTAGACAAACTGAGTAAGAGTCAAGTAACACATTTTGTACAATAATAAACACACCTCATAGTCCTCCTTATTTTTGTTGTGGTCTCTGCAGTTGAAGTGTAGGATACTTGAGAATACCCATGGAAGTTGCAGAAGAATATATTCTTTAACAAAGATTGTTTTCATACTTGGCTTGCTCCTATACTGGCCTTGAGGTTATGCAAGCTTTCTATTGTTTAGTAAATATTTGAATTTCTTGGGCTAATTCAGTTAGTATGTGAGGAAACTAAGTGTATGTGTACATAAGTGCATGAGTGAGTGTATGAGTGGGTGAGTAAGTAAGTGGCATGTATCACTGTAAATATTTGATGAATTAAATTAGTAGATTATTGTATGACATACATTATTATTTTGAATTAGTAAAGGAAGTATAGAATATGTAATATACAAAGTAATATATAGTGCCTAAATATGACTAGTGTGGGTGCACTATAGATGTAGTGTGTCCAAGTCTGTACATGAGTAGCTTGTGTATACATGAGCAGTATATCTGTGCATCAGTAGTTTCCAAGTACATGAGTAGTACATCAGTATATAAATCCAATTAGGTGAGGAGTGAGGATGCATGAGTGAAGCATAAGATTACATGAGGTGAGTGAGCGGTGCATAAGGATGTGTGAGGGTGTATGAGGGTGTATAAAGGTGGGTGAGTGATGCATAAGGGTAAGTAATAGGCAAGTCTAGGGTGTATGTGAGTGAGTGAGATCATCTTAGAGTGCATGTCAAGTGTGTGAGGTGTGCGTGTGAGTGAGTACATGTTCTTTGAAGTGTGTGAGTGGTGCATGAGGGTGAGTATGGGTGTGTGAGGGTGTGCAAGGGTGCATGAGTATGCGAGAAGACATGTGAAGGTGCATGTGTCAATGTGAGTATAAGGCTATAAGAAGCTATAGAAGTGTATGTATGAGATATCTGGGTATGTATATAATTGAAATGAAGTATTTGAACATTCGAGTATATACATCAATATCAAGCACCAACTGGTCAAGTCCACTTACTAGGCACTTATAAGCCACACATATTCTGACAGTTGACATATATACAACAAAGCTCACCTTTTAGCAGACAATCTCATTGGATAGAGTACCATTTTCCTGTCATGTTGGGATAATTTTTATAGCACACAAAGAAGTTGTATGTGTGGGTGCTCATTTCGAGTTTGACTTGAAAGATAGACCATCGGAAATACATATTACTTACAGTACAGAATATGACCCTTAATATATAGCTCTCCAGGAGCTCCTCCTATTACCATACCATCCCCTAGCAAGCAAGTGAGACCCCCTCCAACGAGCCCGTAGTTTCTGAAGTTAGTGTGGCTGTGTTAAAAGTGAGTGAGTAAGTAAGTAAGTAAGCGCCAAGAAGTGAGTGCGGCTGTGTAAAAAGTGAGTGTTCCCACGCTCACGCACTCACGCACGGTACACTGCTTTTTCTGTATGCCCGGCGTAAACGACACATTCGACGCAAGTGGCTCCGAGAATGACTTTATCCGTGATATCTGGTCCAAAAATGGCAAGCAGCTTATCACCGCTGGGGGTTACACACAGGACACAGGAACGCGCGTGGCTGAGGGAAAGGGCGATTTAATTGCCTACGGCCGGTCTTTCATATCTAATGTGAGTTTCACGTTTTCAGCTCTGGAACGCAATACTCATGACTTGAATTCTTCCTCAGCCTGATCTTCCATATCGACTCAAGCATAGCTTGCTGCTGCAGAAGGGCAATCGATCTCTGTATTATGCAGCGAGCTCAGACCCCAAAGGATATATAGACTATCCGTTCTCAGCAGAGTTTTTGGCGGAGAGCAATAGGACCCTTTAGAATTCCCTAAACGGCTTCCTACAAACATTGTACTTGAAAGTTTTACATATGCTATAGCATAAAATTTTGATTACCCTACGTATTGCACTACAAATACAGAGTTTTTTTTTTCAAAGTTTCCATCAATATGAACACTAATATGACTCTACTTGTTGTTGGAAACACCTGTACCTTCTGCTGGGTAAACACTGATAGACAGATGTGGACCTCTGGGATGTTGGACAAGGTCGTCTGATACATCGGCGTTGAGCTCAGCCATAATTGGCACAACTGCAGTGACGGCGTCGAGAGGAGAAAGAGAGAGCGATATGGAATGAGGTGTTGCCTCGGGGGAAGGACGATACTCGTCCACAAGACGCCGTGATTCAGAATCAGAGGCCTTATCAACATAAAAAGTGCCATTCTTGGTACTTTCCAGCATATCTGTGGGTGATATTGGGCTGTAAAGAGTAGACGCAACATCGAAAGGCGATTGCGGGCTGTTGATTTCTGCGCCGCCTATCGGAGAGCCCAATTCAAGATCGGAGACAGCGACTTGAACGCGTGTGTTTGCAATGAGATGGATTTCGCGTTCTGTGTGACCTTGCGCAATGTTGATAGAACTAGGATTCTGAGACGTAGAAACTGCAGGCCTGATAGCAGAACCCAATGTGTTTTGCAGGTCCATATAAGAGTGCACTATCAGGGTATAGTTGTCATCAACAACAAAGTGAAATGACATCTGATGTATGATATACCTTTGTTGAGATCTTGGACGGCAGCGATGCGAGCGAACAATCGGTCCCACCAGTCAGTGGAAAATCTTTCGTATCCGCCGAGGTACCCTTGGAAGCGTTGTTCAATAACTCGATTCGACAGACCAGAGCACCAAGTTCTATTCAGGATCACAAGTAATGGACTGAGTGCTTGTCCAAGACTACTACACCGATTTTCAAGGATTTCCTCGTCCGGTAACCAGTGTAGCAATCCCCATACAAATATCGAAGACAGATAGAAGAACACGTCAAGAGGCTTGTCAGGTGATGTGTTGAGCTTGCTCTTCAGACGGTTGCTTATAAGGCCAAGGATTTTGCCAAGTTCATTATCAACATTGCGGGGAACGTGGTGTTGGGAAGCGGCATCTTTCGAGGCGGACCGCAGATATAGAGTAATCAGATGAGCCAGCAGGTTGACGACATCGACCATGTGAGAGTGCGTGCAGAGCGAATTCATTGACGGATCCTTCGAAATATTATGTGCCGCCGCCAACCTAAGTAACGTGCTGAGGACGTTGGCGACAGTCGACATTCTTTGATCCTGATCTTATAGCAATGGAATAAGTTTAGAGATGCACGAAATTGTAAGTTGTAAGTATGATTCTCACCAGATAGATCATCCGGAATCATTGAATAGATCAATGGATATTCGATAAGAGTGGGGATAGGCACAATCACAGTATGGTCCGACTCGTGAGACGTTAACGGAGGAACAACAGTACTGAACTGTAGTATCCGCGACCATAACTCGAGCTGGTACTGCGCAAGAACTGTTGAGTGGTGTTTTTCGAGGAGCATGCGGAGGAATATAATTGTCTGATCGTCGCACAAGAGACGTCGCGTTAATTTGGGTTCCATATATTTATACAATCCGGAGTCTTCCTTTCCGAATCGCTCGAATTTGTATGTTCCTCCATGCAAGAGAAATTTGGATAACGAGCAGGAAGGTCTGCAGTGGAGTTGTTCGAAGTAATGGTTTCGACGATCTTTCCGTTGTATATCAGCACCTCCTAATTGGAGATTTTGTGGTACTGTCCACACGGACTCGGACAATTCCTGGAAACAATGGACCAACGCGGCGAGATACGATTCAGTGTGTTTAGCAGTCGATGTCTGACTTCCGGCCATGACTAGGCACCGTGTTATATCACTAAGAGGGAAACTGCGTTTCCACTGAAGCCGATGGTGATATAGTCCCGGATCATCATCCAACATGCGTTGATGACATGCATCGCGTAGAGAGAGCCATTCGCGATCGAAGGTGAGCCACGTCTGTGGCAACCACAGGTCGTAAACAGATGGCGCCAAATGATCAGGCATGAACAAGGCCGGGTTCTTCACTATCCAACTCAAACCCTCTGATTTGGAGTTCGCCTTGAACTCAAGACTGGGAGGAGGAAAGATGCGAAAGAATGCGCGAATAATGACTCCATATAACGCATGGAAGGCCAAGGACTGAGGCGATTTGAACGGGCATGGTGTAGGAAGGGTATCTTGTGGATAGAACCCCCACAAAAAAGAAAGACCTTGAAGCGATGGCAGAATTGTCGTTGCGGAAAGGAAGAGGAGCGTCAACCCAATAATGATCGAGACCGGAATTGTGACCTTCAAACCAAGAGGAATGGAGAAATCAATCAAGCCTCCTAGAAATAGGACCAGAGCAGCCTGAAGCAGTAGAGGAAGTGCTGCGAACACCTGTGGCAGATACCAAGCTTCAGCAGCCTCTTTCCGCATGTGAAGTATTGCTAATTTCTCTTTGCCAGAATATCCGATGTACGACTGGTGTTCGCGCAGCCATTGAAGAGCAATCGTGCCGACGAGAACGGTTGTAAGACTGAGAACGAGGCTAATGAACCAGAATATGTTTATCCGGACGTTTGACGCGCTTTGCGTAAATGGCGTTAATATGGCTTCGGGATTGATGGAAGGAGGAAATGGTGAAGTATTGTTGACATTTGCTATGTGGAAAAGTAAGCCAATAATGGCGTCGTTGGGATCCGGTTGAAGAAACTTGTAGGATTCAATGACAAACGCAGTGACCACAGCTGAGAAGAGACCAGCCTGTTGTAAGCAGATGATACGATAAGGAAAAGCACTATCATCAAATCAAATGCCGTACGAAAATCAGCAGATTTTGAACCTCTTCTGTCCATGCTTTGCAGCGCATAGCATCTGCTTCGAGCTCGGGAGTCAACAGAGTTGTCCACAGATCCCCATCCTTTCGAGGTGCATGCTTATATGGAGCATTGGGATCTAGTAATGTCTTTTCCTATGTGTGGTTCTAGCTGCCACATCGACACAAATTTAGAGAGAGAGTACTCACTGTTGCACCATTCAGAATATCTCCAGTGCTCGTTTCGTTGATGTTCTCTGCGCGGCTTGCATTCATGGCCGAGATCAATGGCAAGTAATCGCAGTAATTCCTGACAAGTCGAACAAGGACAAGTCCAGATGAGAGTTCAGGAAGAAGAGAGACGAATCTCCGTAGGTAAGGAATGGGCGCCAATCTCATGAATGGGCTGGGAACAGGACACACGGACTCCCATTGTACTGTCCTTTTTTGGCGTTAAGTCCGCACTGTAACTCAATCGTGAAAGCATCGTATTTGAAGCAAGTACCTTGATTAAAACTTAAGTCAGTGGTAAGTGGGAAGGATAAAAATGCGTACCTCGAATTCAAGTAAGTAGAGCGATCAGATTGTCATTTTGTCGAATAATTGCGCCCTGGGCCGAGGGAATTATCCCTTTGAAGACCAGAAGATGTTCGTACAAACTAAGAGTTTTGTGGTTATGAGGTGCTAACGGAGTCAATCGGGGGAAACTGTCCCAGAGTTCTTCGACTTCTGGCACGCTGCAGTCCCTGCCGTGCGGTCCAGAGCATCCCAGTTAAAGTTAGATCACTTCATCTATAGCAAGCGACAATGCCGGTCCCCACATTATGTTGTAGCAATCTTTGACAGCCTGAGGCCAGTTCCTACTCTGATACGCAATGTTCAATATTTAGCATTCGCTCGAGGGGGAGGTGTTACTTACCATCGGAGGGTGGCATAAGTTTCTGATGAAAATCGACGATTTCCAATATTTTCGATTCGGTCTGCACTACAAAAGAAGAGCGAATGTGTTAATCATGAGTCAATGGTTAGAAACTGAGTGATAGAGAGCAAGCTCGAAATAGATCTTTGAACAGAAGGAATGTTGTGGCTTCGCTGGCGCTTGACCATGGTCCAGAACTGAGTTCATTATTATCTCAATAGATTTGAAACAATCACAAGGTCAAGAATTGCAAGCTACACAGATATAACCTTGTTGATTGTGTGAGAAGTCGTACTTATGGTCATTATTCTGTAGTAGATGACACTACATACCTATAAGCTTCAGCACGCAAACACAGATGGATCTAAAGAGGGCTAACCCTATGTACCGGGGATTCCCGCTTCAGGCTGATTACATAATCGTAAGGAATTTGACACCAGCGAGTGGTGCAAGTTGAACTCAGCGGGCGTTATATCAAATCGATTGTCATTTGATTCATAATGTCTGTTACAAGAGACTAAGCGGGCGTACCCTTGACTTGCCCTTGACCTTCAATTTTGCGTTATTCCTCTCTTGGGGTACCCACTACTATGGGGGAAAAACATCAATTTTCAATGTTTCACGTTTGACATCACTCCTTCGTGCTTTCTCTCGAGGCAGTCCAGATAGTAATCAGCTTTGTTCTTATTCAACAAATGTTCTGACTACCGTGTTGGCACTGACTGAATTACAATAAAACAGGCGAGTTTCCTCGCGCATCTGATGAAGCATATGCAGATAGAACTCAATTCTTTCAACAAGGGCAGTCAAATAATACTAGCTATTGCCGTGCAAATGCTCTGCTCAAGAGTAAACGTTTAATTTAGAGATGAGGCAGAAGTGAGCAACTGGAGTTAAATAGATGAGAACTTCCGACGATTAACACATGGCCCTATTCATCCTTTTAAGATCCGTAAGTTTCTTCAACTCCATCAAAACACTTTGATGATCAAAACTTCAATGGCGAGCGCGCTTACTTTTGACTGGGGGCATATCTCCCGAATAAGTATCTCCATCAAAAGAATTAAGCGCCTGCACAGCCACCAATATTCTGCTTGCAATGTAAGTACTTATAATTACTAGCGGGCTCAAATTTCCTCTCCCATGTGCCGCTCTTATTTCCTCAAGAAATCTCGGATCGCATTCTATGTCAGTCTTATCACACTTTAATTGGGTCTTCGACGTATTGGCAGACTTGCATGAACATCCCCCAGCCATATCCTACTGCGTTAGGATCACGCTTCATACGTCGCAGGAGCAACTGTTTGGTCGCTATCCAGATCTCCCGGGCCATCCAGCATACTTAATGGCAGGTAGACAAAAAATACTTATGGACGAACGACAATCGATCTGTGAAACGGCGAGCTTGTGGAAGGTGTCAGGGGCACGACTTCCAACGGTAGATCAACAGCGGAGCTGTGCCTGAGACCACCATGGAATGTCGCGCTTGTGAATGATTTCACGTATAAGCAATGAAACTAGTCATATATACTAGCTGACCTTGTAACAATATGCATTGGTTTTTCGATCCCAACTTGCGTGCCTTCCTGAAGATGTCGCATGTACGATAATGTGTCGTGTATTCAATTTCTTACCCTTTTCATGACACTATACTCTACCAGCCAGTATTTTATGGCGGAGGGCGTTTCTCTAGGATAGTTCTAGAAAATTTGAGTCCTCAAGAGGGAAGCAGGCGTTGGCAATGTCCTGCCAACAATTCAACCCATCATTTTTCCTTCGGCGGTAAACGCCGCAGCTAATGATACACTTGTGACACCCCAATAGACAACACGGTGTCTGCGATTCAACTGCGATTTTGCTGCGTTTATGAATCATTTTTCCGGAATCTTACTGTATATCTTCTATACATACTCCCAGACGACTTGGACAGTACTTTGCTGTAGCGGTGATACTCCGAGCGCTTGAAATGCTGTGACTGACATATCGATCCCATTCCACCCGCACGACCGACATAGGTCGACGACTTTGGCAGTGACCGTATTCCCTTGATCTGAACAACAGATTTTACAGTGACACAACGTCAAGTGAAATGTTCATCAGCAAAATGGTCAATTTCTCTATGTGTCGGCGCTCACAATGAATATTGATATTCCGTCCGCAGTGTTGCCCAGAATCGTATAAATGAAGAGGCAGGGCAACAATTTTGTCAGTGTCGACATTCCAGCAGCCACAGGCTCCGATCTATATGGGAGATCTACACCTTTAGCGACGGGTCTTTGACGATGATACAAAGCTTCATACCCCAGTGTAATACCACGATGCTGCAGCGTCGTTAATACTGATACAACAGACTTATTCGATTCACATACCAGATCCATAGTATGGCTTTCCAGCGGAAACAAGCCCTGTGAGGAATAACAGCAATGCAGCATGTAGATTGAGTGCGCTTTCCCCGAATAACATTGCTTTCTACTGCCAACTTTGAAGATTTCTGAGCACTTGGAAGAATATGACGGAAAGCATAGATTGTGACAACCATTTATCGCGACAGAATTTTCGGTCAGCCACTAGATATCTCAGAAGTATGGGCAAACGCGAAACCATGTTCAATATCCAGGCCAAAATGTAATATGGCAGGTCAGACTGAGAGTGGCTGACAGATAAATTTGATCAGGCTAGAAGGATGACATTTGAACGGGCAGGGATATTGATCGTACACTGATTGAGTAAGAAGGGAACTCAAAGTCAAAGCTTTGTTTGAGGTGCTGAAAGTTTTCGCCCCCGGTCTAAGATGGACTTGATGGATTTCTTCACGAAGTTCAGCATATCAGTTCTCTTTGTAAAACTACGCAACTTGCCTCATACGCCGCTGGCACTTCTGTCTGATTGAGAGGCTCTCCTTGTGCCCTTCCCCAAAGGGCTTCGTATACCCTCCCGTCGCGCACCCCCAGGGCACTGTATAAAGAAAATGAGCAACAGGCAAGACCCATGATGATGAAATTACCTGTCGAGTTCCCAATCCGTGAACCCGAATGCATCGGTCAGACCAATGGCTTCTGGAAGGAGCTCTTTGCAAAGTTGCTTGACCGCCATACGTACTGGGCGTGTTGGATCCTGGACTTGGCCTTCTGGAGAACGATTTCGAATAATACCGAATGAGAGAAGATCCGTCAAGCCGCCCTCCACGGTTGTGAGCAGGAACTATGATGAGTGGTTGTTAAGAAAACAGAGAAAAGTGGACATGAGATAAACGTACCAATAAAAATAGCTTCGATACGACGTCTCTGTCCTTTTCTGCCATTGTTGAAAGCTCGCTGATCATAATACCAACCTGCGTAGCGATGAATGCCTCCGTGACTGCCTTTGATATGCGTTGATTTGCACTGGCATCTACGTCAACCTTCCCCACATTCTGCGCATGTTCTTGTACAATGAATGCCGCGCGAAGCTCGAGGATGAGAATAGCAGTAGCTGGATTCTTAAGGTCCTGGATTGACAGTGCAGAAGGGACAATTGAGGGATTCAAAAGGTAACGAAGATAGAAAGATGATGGGGTCAGGTTGCCAACGGTGGGTGCCTTGGAGCCAAACAGATGGTTGTAGGATTTGAGAGCAGCGCGAACGACCTGCTGGTCGAGAACATAATTATCACCTTCGTAACTGATGAAGAACTTGTCAGTACTTCAGACCTTTGAAGATCCGAAGACCTTACGTTACGCTAGGAAGGTAATCAGCGTAAAGCCTTCCAATACCAGCAAACGCGCTATATCCGTGTCCACCCATGGAGCGTCGAGCAGTTTCCAGATCCTGTACGCCGTTGCTCGACACGTATATCTTCAGGCCACTCGTCGTGGCGTGCATCTCTGCTAGAAGAGAGGTATCTCCCTTGGCCAGACTTGCAGCCAAAGTATCAAAAGCTTTCGTCTATTGAACATAAGTATTGGGATGGACTGATGCAAGTATGGACATACTAGTGTACTGCCGAGTTGAATGAACATGTATGCCCTGGAAAGAATCGGAAGGAGTCGATAATACACCGATGGGTATGATATAATCTGTTTTTCGAAACCATCTGACCCTGTCTCCCCTTGTCTTCTTACAGTAGCATATCTAATGGATATAGTGGCCGCTGCCTCTATTTTAACGATAACTAGCATTTTGAGAATCCACAACACTCACCTTTGGCTATCAACCAACCCCCGCTAGTGACCATACTATTCAGGTACATGTTAATGGAGTTTGAAGCGTTTTTATGACAATTTGAAAGCTTACTTTGCTCGGATATATAACATCTTCATTCAACAAACGTGAGCATAACCTTCAGTATGTTGAGAATCGACTTACTCCTCCATAGCTTAATTTGGCGTGGGGTGGTTTCACGTATTTACCACCGTTCGTTACCTGGGCAAAGCCAGAAAGCATATTCTCCTTTGGGATACGAACATGGTTGAACCTAGCAAAGCCATTATCTGTTGACGCAAACCCTCCAAGAGCCTTTGGCCCAATATCACCGACGGTGATGTTAGGAAGTACATGATGATCATCTAGGTAAGGAAGCCTATTTCAGTATTTTAGAGTTTTCAAACATTTGACATCACCCACCCAGAGACCGGAGTTGCATAAAGAATAAATGAGGTCCCATATCTGTTCCGTTTGACAAAATCAACTTCGCCTGCACAACGCCATGAGTTGCAGTCTTCCCTAAAGCCCCAATCCACCACTTGCTGCTTGACAGGGAAGGCGAATGGATTTCGAATTCTTGAGTCTCCGGAATGAACGTTGCTGTCGTCTCTAGCCGCGAAACATTTGTCCCGTGTCCGAGTTCTGTTTGCAAATAACATCCGAAGATAGCGCGCGTTGCGATGAGATGACCATACTTCTTCACCAAAGCTGGACCAGCTTGTAGCATAAAGACGGGTTGGAAGGCTGAAAGTTGCTCGTTAACAGGAGGATCAAAACTTTTGAACGGGTGCGCACCAATGTTGTGGAGGAATATCGACAGTGACTCGTCCAAGACGTTGAGGGCGGCCTTCGTTTCCTGCTCACTCCAATTGTGTATCTGCTGCAATTCGAAGATTCGGTTCGTGAGGACTAGTCCGCGTTCGTACTTCTGAGATCTTGACATGAAATCTCTGGGTAACGGGTGAATGGACTGGATTTGTGTGGATATGGTGCGCACCTCTTTGACTTGTCGAAGACCGGGTCATTCTCCAGGAGGTTCACAATCTTCGACCGCGCCAGCCATCCTTCCCTTCCATCTATCATACTGTGTAAGCGTTCTGCAACTGACGAGCTTGAACGGACTCACGGTACAAGAAAATGCGTACGTCTCGTGAAATGCTAGAAGAAACCCTGGCATTGGCCATGTCTATGCCCGTTTGCTCGTTCACGTCATGTCGGTGAGCCATTGGGATGGAAATTTAGTCACCAACACCTGATTACCAGCTTCCCCACAAACCCTAGTTTATAGCTCATGCTGGGCTCATGTAAATAGGCTCGTGTTCAGTGAGTCGGACTCGCTTGGTCGGCCGCCGGGGTTAAAATGTTTCCGAGCCGGACCTCATCTGACTTCAGCGCTTAACGAGCCGGTTTGTAGTGCACTCACCAGACGATGGAAAGGGAACTCTATCGCTTTCATACGATACAAAGCTGGAGTAGCCTCCATAATTCCCACTTCTGCCTAACCGAGGCAACTTTTGGACTTAAGAGGTTTTTCTCGGGTTTTTCGCGCCTTCAGCACTTCAATGCTTCCATATGTATATTCAAAATTTAATCTGATAGAAACATACCATTCCCTGTGTTTTTCCAATAATATTCTTCCCCCTTCAAGACAACATCTAGATAGAAACCAAAAGGGGCCTCCAGACGCTTTCATGATGCCGATTTGCCGTGATGTCAGCATTGGGCAAGCCCTACGGCGTGATCTGCCAGGTTCGAAGAAATGAGGTTGATTTTCGTGCGCTCGATGCGCCTGGCTTTCATCAGAAAGGTTAAGCGTTCTCTGTAGCCTTAAAACTTAAACGTAGCACTACGATCATGCACGGAGAGTATCTCTGATATCTGTGAACGTATACAGTTGAGTCTTTCTTCTCGCACTGAATTGAATCTAAAATTGAAGACAGTCTTCACACCAATCACCTCGTACTTGGTGAACGCACACAGCTATACATACACACATGGACTAAGAGCAGACACGTTTCTGCACTGCATCAAGATTCGAATCGATTGTGGGCGATAACGTTGTGTGCTTCACCCACAACATCGCCCACAACGAGCTACTTATACTAAAGACACCCATGTCAGAGCCTTCTATTCCGTTCCAGCCTATCCCGGATGCGTGTCCAATACCTCGGGGAATTGTATCCCTTATTGGCGGAGCCTTGGACAAACATCGCCCTAGTTTTGCTCTATGGAGAGATAAAGAGCAGATCATCATCGAGGCGAAAGGCGATGACAGGCTTGGCGAAGATTTGGATCCAAACGACCCCTGCTACCAATGGTGGCTTGACCGTGCCCTAAGGAAGAGATATGCAGACTATCTCGAAGTCATAGTAAGCTCCTATTAGACTGTCTGATATATACTACGCTAAATTCACGTTCCAGCAAGGATTAATTCGCTATATAGACTTCAAAGCGACGAACTGGGGCTACCTCCAAAAGGATCGACATGGACAGTATTACATTAAGCAACGACAGCGGACTCCTCTATATAGAATCTCCTCTCAGCCATGGACTACCTACATACCGGAGCGTGAGGTAGAATTTACCGTTTGGGGGTCATGTTCGGATCGGCGGGGTATCTGGAAAGGGAAGAAAGTCGGTGAGTAGCATGTATAATTGGACTCATTAAACCTTCTCTTAGTTATTCTTGGTTATGCAGATATCATGTATGCCTGGAACGACATCGAGATGTGGGCAGTTGACATGGCAATGACAGGTGCTCGAGCAGCTGAAGGTCTTGATCTCACCTACGAGGTGTATGGCCACCTTGTAGACGATGATGGATCCATCATCGGTCTCGTCAGTGAAGCAGCCACCAAAGGATTCAGAATGATTGGCCAAGCAGACAAGGGACTGATTTATGGAGCTATCGCGAAACTCCAAAGCAAAGGCTGCCTCTATAAAGGTTGCGGCACCAACCGATTCTTGATTCAAGATGGTAAAGTCCGACTGATCGAGCTGAACTGTATTACGCCGTATAGTGATAGAGTACAGCTTGAGAAAGACGCCGAAGCATGGCATTGGAGGGAACTGCGAGAATTATTCAATAATCTCGATGAATCTGATCCCATCGTTCGACTCCCTCCCTTACGATATACCGCCTCCTGGAGAAGGATGGATCTCATCTATCCTATCTGTAGCCCTGAGTTGCCAATAGGTGGTATCTTGCTGCGACGTACTTTCTTTAGCACGTATGCCTCTAAATATTGGCAGAGCCACCGAGAAGCGCTGCTCATGATGGACTCGACGGAGTGGGAGGACTCCCCTGATGTGGACCAAAACGACACTCCCTCGACAATTATTGCTTCCAATGAGCACACCGACGATGTTCCATTATCTTCTCGTCAAATTTCATCGATGAGAACAAGGCGTCCGCACCTTGCTCCACCCAATTATATCGACAATTGCCGCCATTCGTTGGAGAACTTTTCTCAACGTCCCCGACCACGTCTTCTTTTAGCAGGGTCCAATCATCCCTACGCTCGTAGAGCAGCTCGTCCACGTCCCGGTAAATCATTAGTACCCTCATCCTTTGATACACACTCCTTTGCCAGTACTACGGAAGAACGCTCAACGGACCCAGAGCGCACAGTGCTCGCCGAGTATCGTGTACCTGCCATCATTCCGGACGTCTATACTTCCGCCGCGGTTATGGCTCAAGCCTCTTCGCCAGGCTCATATGTGGATGATTTCTTACAGATGGCGGATGCCTTGTTCGGTGCAGGACAGATCTACCACGTACCAGATGAAGACACGCCAAGTCGATTCATAGAAATAGCATAGCTAGTTTCGTAAGACCCAGGTACAACTTCAAGCAAACTTGTGATGTTCATAAGTACAGTCGAACTTCCCATAACCCATACTTGTGAAAACCCATAACCCCTTGAATCCCATAGCGAAACCGATCCACCGACTTGGTGGGCGGGGAATTGCAACCCATAACCCATAAGTCCGCGATAACCCATAATCCATACCCCTCCGGAAGGAAACCCCATAACTTTTAGGTCAGATCATTGACTTTCGCACAGAATTAGGCATATATTGGTACGACAATTGAATTCTTTAGCTTGGAAGAGCGGAAATTATATTCAATATCTTATTTTTAGCCCGGAAACGGTGAAAACAAGACCAGATCGCCCGAAAAGGTCTGTGAGTTATCTGCGGGGGTCGATGGTGTGTCATTGAAGTTCTATTCAACTTTCTTGACTTCGTGAATACACAGACTACACCATTCTATTACCCTTACGGTAGGCAGTGTTGTCAGTAAATGCAGATTCAAGTAAACTTTTATAAAATTTGCTCGTACTTTTATATGTCTATTTTTAGCCATCCTCACCTAACCCATAACCCCCGATAACCCATAGCCTGGGGATTCCACCGAGGGGTATGGGTTATGAGAAGTTTGACTGTACTCTGAATTACGTTGGAGGCAGCTAATAATGCGAACATTGACGTAGCTTATATGAGACAATAGCGACTCAGCAAGACTCATTGTTCCATTTAAGAGTCCATTTCTGGCCAATCTTATGAACATAGACGTGGATTTGTATAATAATACCTCGCTATAGTCGAGGTAAGTGTGACTGGATCGAAATGCAAGGAAGTGAAGTGTCAATATGCATCAGAAGGGGCGTGAGCGAGAGAGGAGACAGAGAAAGTAACTAGCAGAGCAGGAGAACGGATCAGCCTGATCGCATATATGAAAGCAGGCATGACAGATAAACGGGCTGACAACTAAACAAACGAACTTAAAGAGAGACGAACAGGAAGAAGGGCAGATCGTGATTGCTTAATGTAGAGGGAGAAAGATAACAAGAGACAGAAGAGGACTAGACAAGTGTAGAAAAAGAGGATACGATACATGCAAAGTTAAGTACCAGCGTGAGGGGTCGAGGATGCGTTCATGAACGGCGGCCCAGGGAAAAACCCTTGCGGGTGCCAGCTATCAGCGTTTCCATTCGTTGCGGGCGAGTTATTCGCCCACAATGAGGCGCTCCCAATAGGTGACACCCCGTGCCCATGGTGCATGCCATGCAAATGGCTGTTCGTTCCGATGGGCGTAGGAATAGGACGCGCAGGCGAGGATGAAAATGCAGAGGGTGCGGATGAACCCCACGGCGCCGGCTGCCCCGCACGGGGACTCGTCGGCGCCCAACTTTGTAACGGCGACATACCAGCGCCAATCGCCCCCACGCCCGCCCCAATAGGTGCAACGCGACGTTGGCTCTTGCCAGCAGTGGACACGACCTCGTCGTCGTCCGCAGCAAGTGCCGATGATCCAAGGATGCCTTTGGGGCTAGGCGAGCGCCTCGGTGATCCCGAGCCCGAACTTGCGCCCTCGCCTGACCCGCCTGCAATGGGACGAGCAATTGGAGCGATGGGGCGCGTGATGGGCCCCAGGCCAGACGCCGGAGCGTCTGTCTGTGAGTTTCCAATAGCCATCGATCCACGACGGCCCTGGCCGTGCGCGAGCATAGCAGGTGCAGTCACAGTCGTAGGGATGAGCGGCGTCTTGGGCTTGGGCGGCCCGATGGGAGATGGCACAGGAGGCGGAATCCCGATTGACATAGGCATCCCGCGGAAGTTGGGGTCGTATGAGGAAGGCCCAGCATTGAAGCTGCGCGAGAGACCCGATGGAGGGAGCGGGGAACCTGGAGGCGGGTGGTGCTGCATGTTCTGGCCATTGAATGGGTACTGCATTGGCGCGAAGTTCCCTACACGGGGGGAAAGCGCAGGAGGTGGTATCATGACAGGGCCCTGCGGGTGGGCGAACATTTGCGGTGGCATGTGTTGCTGTCCAATGTTCGACAGAGACGGAAGGTGATGTGAGCGCACCATGTTGGGTTGCTGCTGCTGAGGCGGAAGCTGAGACTGCAACTGCTGTGGGTTCTGGGGGAGCGGGTGAGGGCGAGAAATCTGACCGACGAGGATGGGAGGTGAGATACCCGAAGGCGATTTGTTATTCACGACCTTCTTTGCACCGTTCGTCATGACAGTCATTGGGAGTGGCGTACGAGGTAACGATGCCGTAGCAGCAACGGGAGGAGCTGAGTTGACCTTCACGGGCGTGACTAATGATGGAGTCGACGAGGACGCAATTGCATTGGGGCGTACGGAAGCCTTGACGCTATTCGCCTGGGCCTGGGCAATAGCAGCGGCACGTTGCTGAGCGGCGAGTTTTTCTTTGGCTTCGCGCTCTGCTTTCTCCTCCTTTTCCTTCGCAAGTCGTTTTTCTTTTTCCAGCCGCTCGCGTTCTTCCCGTTTCTCCTTCTCGATACGTTCCCTCTCCGCACGCTCTTCGCGCTCCTTAGCAAGTCGCGCTTCCCTCTCCTCCTTGGCTTTGCGTTCCCTTTCTTCCCGTTCTTTCCTAGCTTTGTCCTCTTTCTCCTTCTTTTTCCTTTCCCGCTCCAGTTCACGCTCGCGTTCTTCCTGTTGTCGTTTCTTCTTCTCCTCCTCTTTGCGCACGCGCTCTTCCTCTGCTTGTCGTTTCGCAGCCTCGCGTCGCAATCGTTCGTCCTCGCGCCGTTTGCGATTATCCTCTTCCTGCGCGAGCTGCTTGGCCTTGGCTGCTGCTTCCTCGGCGGCCTTTTCTGCCGACTTAGCAGCCTTCTCTTCCTCCTTGGCCAATTTCTGCTGTCTAAAAAAATCGATCAGCTCATGCCGAACGGAACACGCAAAAATAAGTACGCACCGCTTCTTATCTTTCTTCTTCTGGTTTTGCGTCTGCTTCTTCATCTCACGATCGCGAGTCGATTTGTCTTCCTCATCGAGCTCGCGTAGGAGTTGAAGTTGGCGCTCTTGGGCGACTTTCTCTCGGTAGGCAGTGAGTACCCGCTGCTCGAACATACGTGCTGCGAAGATGGAAAACATGCGTTTGCCTTCTTCCATCTTCTGTTCCTCCGTCATGGGCTGTGATACGTAATTAGAAGCTATTCCAAAAAAAGAGTCAGGACGGTGTACCTCCTCATCGTCATCCTCTTCATCTTCATCATCGTCCTCGCTGCCACCACCATCTTCCTCACCGTCCTCTTCCGCCTCACTGCCTTCGCGATCGTCCTCACTCTCGTCGTCGCTTTCATCTTCGACATCGTTGGCAGCCTCTTCCTCACGCTGCATGCGACGTTCGGCGAGCTGCTCCATCATTTCGAGGAACTTTTGCCCGTCATTCTTCAGTAGATCATCAGCGACGGTAAGAATGTTTCCAGGGCCTGTATGCGCAGTAAGCCTATGTATATATGCTTTGAAAACTTGACGTACCGGTGACTGTCAGACTGTTCCCGATATTGAACAGCCCGTCACGGCCCTTGCTGGTGGCATTTCGTCGTCCGTTAGTTTGCGGAGGTGCTCGCCTGTTTGAATCGAGTCCTTGAGTCTTGGATATGCGTTCACGTCGCCCAGTTTGGTCAGGCTGGTCCACATCATCATCCTCTTCCTCTTCTTCCTCTTCCTCCTCACCTTCTTCTTCTTCCTCCTCCTCTTCTACACCGTCCTCGTCCTCTTCTTCCTGGTCCTCATACTGATCCCCATCGTAGTCCTCCTCCTCCGGCTCCTCGTCTTCGAGATCGCTTTCCTTTCCGGGTGGTGGGTGATGATGTGGATGTGGATGCGGATGGTGCGGTTTGCGACCATTAGCCACAGGAGGGAGAATCGTTTGAGGTGGCGCCCCGCGATGCTGGAGTTGTTGCTGCTGTTTTGTGGCTCGTGCTCGTTTTGGGTTTGCGTGGGCTGAGGCGACGACAGCACCGTTCTTGTCGAGTTCTACGCTGCCGGGGAAAGGCCCGGGACCTGGCGGAGGGGGTATAGTGCCACCGGAAGAGACGTAGCGCTGCTGGTAGTTCGCGTACTGTTCTAGCTCCTCGTAATAAGCATCGTACAGTACCTCGAGCTCTTCCTCTATTGCATTTCTGTGCGTTTTGAAGTGTTTTGACGATCGTTCGATGATCGGAGGGAGATCAGGAGATAAAAAGTAAGCATGGAAAGGAAGCAGAGAGCAACGTCAGCAACTAGTAGCAAAAGACGATAGACGAAAAACAAAAGAAAAAGACAACAGATGATGAGAAACGTGGCGGGGAAAAAGCACCAACCGCTTCCTGCCACATACGGCACAGGAGCAACTGTGTTTCTGCTGCTCCTTCATTTTCTTGAGAACGGTGTCCTTCTCAATCTTGACGAGGTTCCTGCGCTCCTGCTCTCCGAGTCCTAGCCAGAAGTCCTTGATACGCTCACGCTCTTCGATAGTACTCGTGCTCCATATCTTGTTGGCATTCGCCTTGCCCTTCTGTGCCGCTGTGGGGCCCGTGCTCCCTGCAGCCTGCGAGTTCGCTGTCCCCGCAGGCGCTCGCGCCTTTGCCGTCCCACTTGTAGCTGACGTCGGAGGCGATGGATGCCGATGATTCTGCTGTTGTTGCTGGGTCTGTTGCTGGTTGTACACAGGTGCTTTTGAGGCGGCGCGTGCGCTTTTGGGCTGCTGCTGCGGCGACGGTGCGGGGGCTTGTGTGGGTGGGTAGCTCATAGGCTTTTTCCCAATCGAAATGGACGAAGGAGGGACCGGATTACCAGCGGGAGGATTTGCTCTGCTCATCGCAGGAAGAGAACAGGAAAAGTATTGGTCATCCCGCAAATTTCCCAAATGCCCCTCCGGAAATTCCCTTTTCGGGGAATCTGCCGGGCTTGCGGGCGCAATTACCTCTTTCGTCTCGCCCCGACCTTTTCTGGCCCAGTGTCGCAAAATTCGCGTTGCCTTCGAAAGAAAAATCACCCCTTTCAGAAATTGAATCTGCTCAAGCTGCATATGTATTTCCTTTTCTCAGACAAATTGTTGCCTGCTTGAACAAACATGACTATCATATCGAATCATTTTTGTTAGATGTACGCATGCACATTCGGCACCCACAGGCTTGTTCATGGCTCGCTTCAATGTGGTCTAGGCGGTGTAAACAAAGGATGTGGGCCGCGGGCATACCTTTTGCGCACGGACCGTTCTAACAAGCGACGAGGGCCATGAGTACGCCGGACCCTCATAATCCCAATGGAGCAATAGGAAACGACTCTTCTCTGTTATTGTGTAACTTTTCAGCAAGAAAGATTCTAGAACTATGTGCAGAGAAAAATCTTATGCGCGTGGTCCAGACGTTATAATAGGTTAAAATGCGCAGGAGAGGATTTGAGAAAGACCACGTCTCTTATTCCAAGGAGCGAGGATTGATTCAATTGGACGCCGTTCGCTACGATAACGATGTGACAAAGCCTTTACCCTGCTCATGAGAGATGATCTTGGGAATGCGGGGTTATCATTGACCAGCGCGATGCTTCGTGGTTTAATGTGCAGTAAGTGCGCTGATTGACACTCGATACCTTCGGGACGCACTTGCTTTGACGAACTACGCGCAGAATCTGATAATTGCGCATCTCAATCGTCGATCTTAAAGTTATACCGCTTCCAGCGGTGGCGGCTGCAGAAAAAAGAAGAGCCTCCAAAGTCACCGCGCTTTGTTGCCGTGAAGTCTGTGCAGTTTTCAGTTTGGGGCAAGTAGCACTTGCCGTACAGTCCTGTGTATCTTCCAAATTCTCTCCAGGGTCACAGACAGAAACTTACTCGTTATTGCAGAGTCCTTCGTTGCCAATTCCACGCCTACTGCCTCAAAAAGTCGTAGACGAAAGGCTTTGAAAGATCGCCAAGTTTCTGTCTGGTCCGCAGTGACATTATGAAGAACCTACGAATGGGTTCTGTTACATCCATACATTCAATATCAGTGGAAAGCCGAAACGTACAACACTCACATTATACAGTAACATCTGCCATAGCACGGCCCTGAGCTTCGTCTCTTTCCCGTTCTATTTCTTAGTCTTCTTGCTCTCAACGAATAACACACGCGACTTCACTGTATCAGAGTAATTGTCAGAAAAGCCCATTCAACGCCATAGATAGTATACCCACCTTTCGGGTCGTATTTGACAGCTGAAAGCTTTGGTCCCTGACGAAGCCGTTGAGTGGTATAGAAAAAGCCTGTCTGTGCAGTAGATATTAGCCGCACGATGATTGTTCTGGGGTGTAAGAAAAGGTTGAAATCGGGTTGTAATGTTAGCCAAGTGTGGTTACATACCTGGCTTTGGCCTTTGGAGCCATAATGAAAACCTGGTTAGGGACAAACGGTATGGGAGGATGATGCAAAGTTGATGACCATGAAAGTCAAAAATGCGGCTGTTTGGCTGAGGCTGTGAATCATAACAGAGTGAACGCGTTCGGACTTCGCACTGATTCAAATTGAACTGTTCGAACCACTGCCATTACTATCCCTGCTGCTAAGTAGTAGTATTGCTAGTACTACTGTGACCTACCTGTTGGTGCATTGCATTACAATGACTACGATACTACAGACGTTCTATCACTTAGACCAACGGAAGACTGTCAACTGGTCGACAACACAGGAGAAGACAATATCCCAGGAATTTCCTTTCTCCATCCAAGACGAGGACCCAGAGCAATATGTTCAGCGGACATACCTTCAATTTCTATGGCTTCCAGACGTACGTTTCTTGACTGATATTACACCCTCTGTATCTGAAATAATCAGACCCTTATGCCACTGCACCTTCTCATCCCGTCACTTCGACGTGTCGACATTCCATCTACATCCGATTTAGACGCGTCAACCCATCCTTACCATGCCCTCTTGGACCCACTGCTTCTGTCGACGCAATCAGTGGCAACTAAATATCATACCGAGCTACCTAAGATCCTCATCAACAACGGTGGAGGGGGAGGGATGGAAGAAACCATGATGTGGTACGCTGTGTCTCACGAGAAACTGGCCGACGATCAATCGCTTGCGGAATCTGAACTTGAGCAAGGTCCTTGGACCAACGACAAATGGCGTGAGGCATATCTTGAACGAATGGAACGTCGCGAGTCAGTGCTTCGATGTTGGTCTTGCATCCTCTGTTCTCACCACTGACGATGTTCTTTTATAAGAGTCCAAATCCAAATCCTCCTCTATCTCTACAAAATATCTCTGCCTGGACCTCCTCTTCCAACCAAGAAGCCACGAAAGCGAAAGGGGAAATCTGCAGCTCCAGTACAATCGCCAGAGGAACGTCTTGAAGCATTTATGGATAAATTATCAATGTGGCAGCTCGTCGGTGCCTTGGACCATGTACAGCCTGCCACGGTGAACAAAGAGGAAGATCGCGATTGGACGCAAGTGTTCGCTGAAGACTCGGTAGAACGCTGGTTGGTCTATTTCATGTTTTTCGCAGGCGGTACTTACATTGTTATGCACTTAGCTTCAACAACCAACTTCCCATACTATGCTCTCTGCTTCGGTCTAAACTTTTCCCCCATTCTGCTTTTTCAGACGACGACGAGGATGATCATGACGTTGTTGCAAGTAAACCTTCTGGTGCTGTCCCTCGTCAAACATCCCCCAATGCTATGCAAAGGATCTTCTCGGGTGCTAAATCTCGTCAACCTTCTCCCGCCCTTTCTTCATCTTCCCGTGTCACAAACACTACCCTGAATCCTCGGGCAGCCAATTCCACCAGAAGTCTCCTGCGATCACGTTCCCGCTCACTCTCCGTGTCCTTAGCACAAGAGCAGCAAGAACGTGATCGAGCTAGCAACATACCGTCGAAAAAGCGAATTCTGAATCGCGAAGTAAGCATGTCACGGGTGTTCAGACCTAAGCCAAAGCCTAGAGTTACCGAATCGGCGAGGATAGCAGCTCCCTCGATCCCCAAACCCAAGGTTAAGGAAGTCATCCTTGTTGAGGAAACGCCACAGAAACCTCGTATAGCGTCGACGACCGGGTTAGCTTTTGGGCGCCAGCCGTCATTTGGCGTTGGCAAACTTCCTGCTCTTTTCACCGGAGCCGAAAACATCAAAAAACCTGTAGTCGAGGGTGATGCAGATGAGGAGTGGGTGATGGACAGCTCGCCTAACATAGTGCTGCTGACTCCGATGAAAAGGAGCAGCAGTACCAGTAGTGGTTTAGGGGGTATGGATTATGAGGATGACGACGATACGAGTGTGGGGCAAGCTACGCCAAGTAAGCCCTCTAAGGCTCGATTGGGCCGTCGGTAGTTATCAGTATTGATGTCTTTCGCTACAATCTATAATAAACGATGTTTGAAAACAATCCCAGCGTTCAAACGCTCAACTTTGGGGCCCTTTCGTAGGTGTTGTACCCATTCTGACTCCTCTTTTGCTAACTACTGCTGGTAGTGGTCATTGGTATTCCCGGACCATCCCCTCTGGATCGTCAAATGGAGCGACATCTAGATGAAGTCCATTGAATATAATTTCCGCGGAAGCTCACCCGTTTTCTTGAAGGTAAGCCTGTCAGAGGCAATTTAGATCACAGTTTGACTTACGGCAATGTCAGCGCATACAAAAGTAGAGACCATATGCTTTTCCGGTTCGGCCATGAGAGCTTCGATGGTCGGCCTTACATACGCGCCTTATTCCCATATCACGCTAAAAATAGAAAACGTGGTGAGTTTTGGGTTGTAGAGACACTGAAGCAGGTATTCTTCTAGAAGCAAACAGTAAGCGCCCAGTTTTCTTGATAATCTATGCTAGGTCGTTCCGCGAACCGCCATGCGAGCCCGTAGTAGGCCCTTATGATGTGGCACTCTGGAAAGGCTGATTCAACCATCTTATGAATCTAGGCGATTTTACGAAGATTCGCAATATGTCGACGTTTTGCGGACACGAGATGGAAGAGTTAAAAGGTCGGTTATGTAAATCGTCTAGCTACAACAATTCCACTTTTGTAACGTAGCCTCTACCAACACAGCAACTCCCAAATGTCTACCACTCCAAAGCTCTTCACTCCAACGCAAGTGGGGGATATGACCCTCTTGCACCGCGCAGTCATGGCTCCTCTGACACGGAATCGAGTTGACGACGTTCACGTCCCCTTGCCGGACATTGTCGCTGAATATTACTCGCAGCGCGCAAGTGTTCGCGGCACGTTGATCATCAGCGAAGCGACGTTAATTGCTCCACGGGCTGGAGGATATAGCGACGTGCCAGGTATATGGAACGTCGACCAAATTGCTGCCTGGAAAAAGGTATGTCTGCAGATTTGGCCTCTAACGAACAAAGCATTAATCCACATCAACAGGTAACGGAAGCCGTACACGCAAAGGGATCGTTTATCTATCTCCAGTTGTGGGCACTTGGTCGCGGTGGCATCCCAGAGGTCCTAGAACGCGAACTTGATCGCCCATGCACAGGCGAAGACTCCCCGTACGTTTCTAGCTCCAACGTTCCATTAACTACTCGCCCGGCCGACGCTCCCACTCCTCGCGCTCTGACGATCCCAGAAATAGAAGAATATATCCAGTGGTATGCACAGGCAGCCGATAATGCAGTCAACCATGCTGGATTTGACGGCGTGGAAGTTCACGGTGCGAACGGGTACCTCATCGACCAATTTTTGCAGGACGTGACCAACAAGCGCACGGACAAGTATGGGGGGAGCATAGAAAAGCGCTCGCAGTTTGCTTTAGATGTATTAGAAGCAGTCACAAAGCGCGTTGGATCGAAGAAAACGGGCCTGCGTCTAAGCCCTTGGAACCCTTATCAAAGTGTGTCACTTCCCGATGGTTTACATTTACGTCCATCATGCTCACTATCCGTTGTGTACCTCATCAGATATGGGAATGAGAGACCCAGTGCCCCAGTTTTCATATTTCGTACAACAGGTCTTGGAACGCCATCCAGACCTAGCATATTTACACGTCACTGGGAAACGATTGGACAGCATAAAGGACGGTGAGGCTCCTGGAGTGAATGATGTATTCGACGCCGCAGGCTCCGAGAACGACTTCATCCGCGAGATATGGATCAAAAATGGGAAACAGCTCATCACGGCGGGTGGTTACACTCATGAAACTGGAGTGCGTGTTGCAGAGCAGAAAGGTGATCTAATAGCTTACGGACGTCTGTTCATATCCAATGTGAGTTTATGGTGACATTCGCCTTGATCATCTTACTGATCCAGAATATATTTTATATAGCCTGACCTTCCGTACCGCCTCAAGCACAATTTGCCAATGGAGAAGGGTGACAGAAGTCGCTATTTTTTTACGACGACCGATCCCAAGGGGTACACCGATTACCCGTTTTCACAGGAATTCCTAGAGGAACAGAGACAGCAAAGCATACTAACGAGCCAGTAGTAGTAGTTTCTGCAATATTCTTATAGAACTCGTTCAATTATTCTCCCATGGTTTGACATTCGCATAGATTAGAAAGATGTCGGAACACAATCGTTTTTATAAATTGGTGCCTACGATTTTTACTATTCTGTATTTTAGCATCTACGCATGAGCGTTTTGGCTGCGTCAAGAATTCATGACAATTCGCGTTGTAAATTGGACATATGCAAGAAATTCTACTAGTCTATCTAAATAAAAAAAGCGCGAGCTATGGTAACCCAAAAAAACTGCAAACTATGTGTATCTTCTATCTTGTACTTCAGCCGAAACGACTTTATCAACTCGATATTACATGTACGCCTCCGTTGAAACGCTTGTCCTCTATCTCACAAAGCTTGCAAACCATCCAAATACGATCCCGACCGACACCATCCACATTGAAAGCCTCTGCATCTCTGCTTCCGCTGAGCTCTTGACGCTCCCCTCACTCGTACTGCCCAAAATCTTGTCCATCCCCGTGTGCCCATTAGACGTCGCCAACACACTAGGAGCAATAGTCGCCGTATTATGCGTCCGCGTCACAGCCGTCGTCCCAAACGTCTTGCTCGGTCCTCCTTGAGTCTCAGTCAACGCGCCCTGGTTAAAGAAAACAAGCGCAACGCCAGGAGCCGGGACGTGAATCGTACACGCCGTCGCGGAACACGAGACGGTCTGCACGGTCTCCGTCCCAGTGGGCCGTCCATCCGACTCGAAGTTGACGCCGAAACTTTGTCCGCCCCAGGTGTAATTCCCTTTCTGGGACACACTGGCAGCGAGAAGGTATTTGACCTGGACAGAGCTGGGGAGCGTGCCTCCGTTGGGAAGAGAGAGATCGACGTTGAGGTCACTTGCTCCCGATGAATCTGTGACGTAGTTGAATAGCATCGCGCGAACGAGGGCTCCGTTTTCATAGATCGCGTACGCCGGGGAGAATACGTTGTTAGCATTGGCCATGAGGTCGACTACCTGTGTAGCGTTTGATGGCCCGAGAGCTTCAGCCATCACAAGCGCCGAGTAATAGATTGGTCCGACAGTCCATTGCCTGAATGTGCTCTGGTTGGTAGGGGGCGCTAATACCATGTACTGATCAGCTCGAGCTCACAAACAAGTCAGATAACACCCTCACGCGTAAACGGATTATAATAAACGTTCTGTCCTCCAACATGAAAATAAGCGCCCGAGAAATTCGAGTACGCCATCTGCATCGCGTAATCAAGGCCCCACAACGCCGCGCCAAAGCTGTCGCTAATTCCCACGAATCCACCGCAAGATGCTGTGTTTGTTTCGAACATGAGAAGCTTCTTTCCTTTGCTCTGTGCATAGGCAGTGGAGTTCAAGTATGGTGCGATGAGCGACTGGCCCGCGGTGTGATTGAGGAAATTTGGGAAGGTGGTTTGCGGGTCGCGTGGGATGCCAATGCCGAATTGGGCAAAGCAGTTATCAGTGGGGTAGCTAAACATTTCGAGAGTCGTTCCTTCAATAAACATGATCACAGAAATTATTACTCACTGTTCGACAGCTAGGTATGCGAGGTTGGGGCTATATGCATCGACGAATCCAGTGTTCCACACCATCTCTGGAGTCCACATGCCACTATTCACATTAGGGCCAATAAGGAGGTTTTGGTTCGGAATATTCCCGTCGTTCTTTATCGCTTGAATTAAATCACCGAATTCTCCAAAATAATCATACGGGCTGTACGTCTGAAGATAGATATCAGCAATTGTAAGTCATACAAGGTTACTCCCTCACTGAAGGTCTATGTCCATGGTCTGCGTACAGATCAGGTTCGTTGCCTACTTGAAGTCCCATCAAATAATCTCCGAGGATCTCTTGTCCTCGAGATGCGATTGCAAGTCTGAAATTCTGGGTGTCGTTGAAGGGTATACCGAGGTGCCATCGAACATTCACCAAAGAGGAGATATTTCGCAGCATATACAATAGCTCTGGTGTGAATATGAGCGGAGGTGTTTGGGTCTATGGTTCAACGTCAAATAATATTCAACGGAAAAAGCGAGAGTAAAGCGTACAGGATTACTGATTCCGTTGAGATCTTTCTCGAGAATTCTCCCATCGGAAGTATGATCTACGAGTGCGGCAGTGTCTTGAGTATTACCGCCTACGCGGACTACTACACCCCCTGCACGTTGTTGGATATTGGCCATAAGATTGAGGAATGGAACTTGGAGTAAAGATCTGTATAAATTATGTTCAATACTGTGCTCTGGCTAGGCCAATTCTTACGGGAGCTCACGCATTGGTTCCTACTATCAAAAGTTCAAATATATGCGTTAAAAAAATAAGGGATACTCACAAACTTGATTCGCCACCGACATTTCAACTGAGAAGCCAAAGAATAGCCCGCTTTGCATTATTGAAGCGCCCGACGGTACCTGTTCGTCTAATCCGATACCAAATGCCACCGGCATTGCGTCCGACCCTGGAGGTGCGGGCGCTTGAAGCATAGTTGGGTTATATGCTGCAGAACCCGTGTAATTGGCAGCAGAGGCTGACGCAGTTCCCGTCGCCATCACCTTCTGCCCCAGCTGATAGTACACAGTAATCGCTGAATTGCATGGCTTGATAACGAAGGCGAGCAGGAGGAAAAAGGAGGTATGGATGCAGACGGCAAGGCTCGCCGGGGATACCATCAATTACGGAAATATCTGACTATTTTAGCCAATAACCCAGGTGAAACTGATGAGTGACCTGTGGTAGGACGCTGGAGGGTGCTAGGCTTCTGGACGCACGGTTGACAGTGGAAAGGAAGAAGACTCGAGGATTCAAACTAGGCAATTGAGCGGGAAGGCAATTATGTAAAATCTGACGTCGAAAAAATGCGTCTCGTTCAACTCTTCTTCACCTAAACTCATCACAAAACAACCTTTTCGTAGGTGCGTTTGTATAACTCTCAACAATGCCCACTTCAGTTTTGCTCTATGCCACGCTTTTATTGACGGCGACGTCTGTGATACTTAGCTGATGCTTTGAGTAGCCAACCAAATGTCGATGACCGTCAACGACGTTTGCGCGAGATCTGATGATTGGTGTTTTGTATGATTCTTTATTTGGGATGAAGCCAGCAATTTTTTTTTGGTTGCCTCCTCTATCCTACTGTCAGTGAGTAGTATCTGTCTTTCTTGTTTCTGAATTGACATAAGTATTTCGGTCTGTTTCACGGCTCCCAGCTTTACTCGCTTTGTAGGTTCATATATCCGCTGGTAGCGCTGCTCTGTGGTCAACTTGTTGCTGATGCTTTTCTGTTAAGGCGCTTTGTAATTATTACAATATGAATTCCATAAAAGAGATTCAGGAGGATCTGATTTTGTCTTTTGAACGTCAACATCTATTTCTGTCGTCCGAGCAGTCGCCCCCCGTTGAGACTGCGGCAGTCTAATATTAGGCGGCAGCGTGGAAAAACTGCCAGTGCTGCGGAGGGGAGGCACCCACCATTGTCGACGCTTTTTCAGTCTTCGCGTCTTTGTTTCCCATCCCTCCCACTCAACTTTACCTCTACCTTAGGTCCATCGCGTTCTTCAGGTCAACATACGCAGTAATTCCCGCATATAGGCAGCGACGAAACACTTGGCGACATAGCCGAAAGCCCCCAAGACTCTTGGCATCTCAAAACGGTCCCACATGAGGGCCCACACACCTCTTGGCATCCCTGCCACCCTCTCCTTCCTTCTCGCAACACTCCTCCAGCGGTGTAGTGCACAAACTTCAGTCACCGTATACTATGCTCCAGGACAGACACCCCTCGGCACAGGGACAGGGACAGCCGCTGCCAGCGCAGCGACACCATCAACCTTTGACCTCAGTTTGCAGGCATACAACGCTTCGACTCTGATCGCACCAGCACCACCAGGGCCTTCAGCTCTACCCACAGCTTTTGCGCTACCGATACCATCAGCTGTTCCCGTTGGAGCATCGATCAAACAAAATGGGTCGTTCTTTGGGTTCTCAATCGAAATGTCCGTTGTCAACCAAGTTTGTGCGTATGTTCTTTGTATATCTGGAAGGTTTTGGCTCATTGGATTTGCGTCCCAGTGGGAAAGAACTCGTAAGAGCTCTCATTATTGTCTTTCAGCGAGTCTTTGAGCCCTCATGATTTTTAGGACCATCCTTCAAGTGCCATTCTTGAATCTTATGGCGAATCTCCAGCAACGTGTGGGGCGTATTAACATCCGTGTAGGAGGGAATACTCAGGAAACTGCGACACTAGTCGCAAACACCACCGATGGGCGAATATTAGAGAAGGACCTTGCAGGCGTTACGAATCCGGTACGGTTACATCGAAAATTCCTTTTTTGTTTATATTCATCGTTTTTCAGACAGATACCCCACCACTTATATACACCCCGGACCTTCTCTACATGCTTGGCAATATCTCAAGTCTGGTCAACGTCCACTGGTACCTTGGAGTACCATTTAACGATACTTCGAATTTCCGTCTGCAAATCATCGAACAGGGCCAAGCTATCCTGGGAGACCGTCTCATTGCTGTTCAAGCCGGCAATGAACCTGATCTCTACGCAGGTCACGGCCATCGTCCTACGGTACGATCGAGTCGCTATTCTCTACACTTTGGCCTTGTGAAGTTGATCAAGATCCTGTAGAACTACTCGCAGACAGATTACTTCACCGAGTTCGGCGAGCTGATTACTGCGATAGCTGCCGATCCACTCATTACCAGCCGCGACATTCTTATCGGGCCAAGTGTTTCTACTGAATGGACTCCAGAATCGGTCTGGGATACAGGGTACATTGACGCCTACACTGCCAGTCTCGCATTCCTTGCGGTCGAGCAGTAAGTTCTACACCTATATCTCTCCCTCATTGCGTCTGATATAGAATTTTTAGCTACCCTTCCGATAACTGTGGTGTTGCTTTCCCCGACTCAGGTTTACAAGTACATAATCCACAGGACCTCATTGCCGGCTACCTCTCTCACAGCTCTGCGACCGGTCTTGTTGGCCAATATTTAGATTCCACCAGCCTCGCTCAGACAAAAGGCAAAGAGTTTTTGATGTTCGAAACTAACACCGCTTCGTGCGGTGGTTTCGTTGGACTCAGCGATGCATTCACTGCCGCTCTATGGGGTCTGGACTATGGTATGCAGATGGCGGCCGGGAATTTCTCGGGTGCGCTGTTCCATATTGGTGGCCAGAGTGTCTCCTACAATCCATTTACACGTGAGTACAGCTCGGCCCTTTCGTTATTCGCATATTTATCTATCTGCCGACGTAGCACCGCCCACAAACGAGAGCGTCTTCCACAGCTGGACCGTGGGGCCGATATATTACTCGTCGCTGGTGGTGGCTGAAGCCTTGGGGGTGAGCAACACTTCTCAAGTCATGGACTTGGGAGCCAACGGAGACAACAACTTTTCACCTGCGTATGGTATTTGGGAAAACGGTATTCTTTCTCGAGTGCTGTTGATCAACTTTGCCAATGACCCAACGGGGGCGAGTGATATTTTCGTTGATGTGTCGATGACTGGGGGACAGGTTCCGACGGCGGTCGATGTTAAGTAAGTATATTTCCAAACTCTAACCCTTCTTATCTCATTGTTTTTCTTAGATACCTCCTTGCCAACAACGTAACGCAAAAGGGTAACTTCACCTGGGCTGGCCAGACATTCGGAGGTAATTTCCAATCCGATGGACGACCGATGGGTACAGAGAACGTTACAAGCGTCCCATGCTCTACCACTACTCAGGGCGCTTGCACTATCCACGTTCCAGCCCCTGGAGCCGCACTAGTGTTCATGTCCGGCTCAGGTACATCGCAGGACACCGCCGGCGCGCCCAGCCAAACGTTTTCCACGAGCATCGTCACTAAGGCACACAATACTGTCACCATCGACCCATCGGTGCTCGCTACGTCAAATGGCGGGATACATGATGAGTTGGGGAGTACGAGTGCTGGTTCGGCGAAGAGCGCCGCGGAGAGTATGATGAGAAGAAATGCTGGAGTGGGAGGAATGGCGGTCCTTGGGTTGGCAGTTGTTGTTGGATGGATGGTAATCGGAGCCGGTGCTCGATGAGATTGACTTTCTGAAGGGGTATTGCATACCGACCACGCTGACTTTGAACTTTCAACACTACTAAACGTTATACGCCATTGCTTTATCAATTCCTGTAACCTGCCGCCTATAACCAGGCACATCCCACTCGTTTGTTTTGATGTATATAGTATACGAGACTGCAGGAACATTTGCTATATACTTATACGATGCTGCTTCTGATTTTGAGTCTTAGATGGCTTGTGTAGCTGGCTAGGATTCAGTCGAATGTCTAGTAGCCGCTGCATTTAGTCGCAACGGCAGGGCTAACTATATGGGCACCTGTTGTGCTAAGCATGCAGGAGATGAACTTGTTTCAAGACCATTGTGTACTAGCCAGTACTTGTACCATGCATAGCTCGTTACTCTTATTACTCATCGGATACTGACCAATTTAAATCGAATATCTACCGCTGATCTGACTTTCTTCGAAAACAGCTTAGACCCCCTCACTATTTGTGGTAATCGCACTACCTGATACTCAAGGTAACGCAAGTCAGAATAGTAAAGAATTCACGACGCCTCGTCAGCATCCGAGGGTTGACCGAGTGATGCTCATTCCATAGTACAAGTTTACAGAGATATAAAATCTTGGGGTGTCTGCAATTTCTTTACCAAACCACCTGTATTCCACTGTCGACAAGCTTCTGTACGACTTTGAATTCAAGCATGCAGCTTTCCAAAGGTCTCGCTTTCTCCGTAATCACCGTCATTGCATGTGTGCAGGTTGCCCATGCCTTCAGAGGCGATGGTAAGCATTTTCCAGCGAATGATAGATATGCGCTCACCAACGATAAAATCTAGCAACCTGGTACAATACCGGAGTACGTCCATCTTGATCGTATTATAATTCGAGAGCTGCTTATTCCCCGTTCAAAGCTCGGTAGCTGCGGCGTCATCAATAATGATAATGAATTTATTGCTGCAGTTCCTTCCCCGGAAACTGTGGGCAGAAGACACTGTGGCAGACGCATCAGGGTCTTTCGTATGTGTTCACCTACTATACAATATATTAAATTATTAACCTTATTATGTTATAGATGAAGGACGCAGTGTCGAGGCCACGGTGCAAGATACCTGCCCCGGCTGCAATCAGTTCAGCGTTGACCTTTCCCCTGCCGCGTTCAAAAGGCTTGCGCCACTTGAGGCAGGGCGCATCAAAGTTGATTGGGAATACATATTATAAACATGCTCTGCAGATGTCACAAAGCTTATATAGAGCGTTGAGTATTCAAAGAAACTTGTGATAAGTTGTTATATCATGCCCCGGAAAGCATAATATGATCTTCCGTACATTTCAAAAGTCTTACATTATTGGAGGATAAAATATTGGAACGGACAAGGAGCGGTGGTGTATGGTTCGAAGATGGCGTAGAAAAGGAGTAGTGATATATGGATACAGAAGATGAAGGGGGGGTTATAATAAAATACAAAATACAATCTGTTTACATATGGACGCAAACTGGAAGCAAATTTGATCACTGATCTAGCTTCATTCTCGAAGTCCTGAATAACTCAACCATCCCGACCGGAATCATATCCGTATGCACGACGTTCAATCCGCCATACTTACTGATAACGCCATCGCCATACATATTAGTCACCCACATGTCGTACCAACTCTTGTCGTCACCCACGCAAGGTAGCAACTCGGCCGTGAGATACTCTGGTGGGCTGAGCATGTCGCGATATGAATCCCCCCAGCCCTTCAGCCATGTTTCGCGCAGAGCGACATATTCCTCAAATGATGGGAAGGTGTCTGATAAGATTGAACCCGTGAGTGCGCCGGCGAGTGTCCCGGTCCTGATCCCAGACCTCCTTGGCGCGTTCGTAGACAATGCGGTCGTATTCGGTACGTTTGGCAAACTCCTGTTCCGCGAGGAAATCGTCTTCCTGGAAGTTCTGAGGCTCGAGGCTCGCGGGGTCATCCCAATCATTCGATTCATCGTCAGTATCATCTTCATCCTCGTCGTAGTCGTCGTCATCTTCACCGTCGTTGGCTACGACCGTCTTGAGTTCATCTGTCGGGGCAGTATCTTCCGTACTGGATGTGATAAGAGGTTTGCCACGCTTTTCGAGGACGAGCAGTTCTAACATGACATTCCGAAGCTCCAAGCCACCACTGCTTATTGGGAAGTAGAAATACCCATCTGGCAGGTCCGTCATTTCGAAACGTTCATCGAGGATCCTACGTAGATATCCAACAGCGCCCCCAGTAGGATTCTCAGCGGAAACAGGGAACAGTTCACGCTGAATTTTCGCCAGTGTGTCGACTTTTTCGACAATATGGGCAGCGTTGAAGCACCTTGCCGGCGAACCAGCAAAATTGGTAAAGAAGAACGACATATACTTATTGTATACATTTATCCAGCCGAAAACAGATTTGGTATTGGCCAGTTGACGGCGCATCTCGGTAACGTGCTCGTCGACTTGAGTTTGATCTATTCTGAAGCGCTTTTGTTCAGGGTCAAACTTGAGGAAGCCCCACCGTATTTCGCCAGCAGGGAGCGTGTTGCCACCAGCTTCGCGTGGGAGTCCGATGTACGCAGAGCCAGTCTTCTTCACATTGAACTTCAGCCCTACCAGTGCAGCGTATTTCTGCATTTCGGCTCAGCCAAAGGCAACTTTCTTGACATCGGCATCCCAAAGCCACAAGTCGTCATGCATCCTGTAGAGATACAGCCCGTTCGCGCGCTGATTGACCGCAAAATCCATGACAAACATGATAAGCTCGCCGCAGATGACGCTGAGGGAGTAGTCGATGGGAGTTCCTCTCTTTCGGATGCGCGCTTCTGTATTCCCAGGGAATCGAACGGGGGCCGAGAGGAAGGTCTTGTAGAAATGAAGCCAGCTCTTGGACATACCCAGGAATTCAAATATAGTAAGAACAGAGGCATGTGGCAGAGACGGGCCAAACCACTCAAGATCAGAACAGAGGGCGGCGTAGGATCCGTGCAGAGATGTATTCAGGTAGCACTCGGTAGTCATGATATGCAGTAATTTCTGCTTAACAGAGACGGGTTTCCGTTTACCCTTTTTGAACCTATTTTCTTCATCGTTATAGTCCTCGAAGCTGTGTCAAGAAGAAACTTTCAGACCGCATTTTTTCCCGCTCGGCGTCGATAGAGGCCTTCCCGTCGTCTCCGCGGAACTGCGCGGTTCGCATATCTTTGGTGGCATGGCTGAAGGGAGTTGGGCGTATCCATCCTCGGCTTTTGAAGACACGAATAAGAGTTTGTTTGAGCTGGATTTGCCATACAACCCCAATGTGTTGGAGAAACAATGCATCAATGATTTCGGGATCCGTGAAGGCCCTGCGTGATTGGATGAACCAAGCTTGGGGCTTAGAGATTAATTATAACGCACCTATATTTCCCATTCAAATGACGGCGGAATTCTATCAACATGCCGTCCTGAGGCCATTCCCAAGTATCAAAACTAGCCAGTCGCATAGTGAGAACGCTGGCAACTTCCTGTAGAACCGTAGGATTTTCCATGAAAGCTTTCAGCGTCATCCGCTTGTCCTCATTCATCAGGCCCGTCGCAAGCAGACCCTGAATTGCGTTCTTGACATCAGTGATAGTTAAAAATTCGCGCTTGAGTTCCTTGCCAAAAGATTTGATCTCCTTCCGGATTCGCTCTAGGACCCTCTTCGCCTCGTCTGACGTGAACAACCCTTCCAAATACTGTTTTAGCTGCGCGACGTCGACGGTTGGCTCCTCAAAGATGATCGACAACAGCTTAGTTTTCTGCTCGTGCATTTCCTGCCTTCCCTGCTCGACAAGATCGACAGAAGAGGAAGGTACACCCTCATCTGTGTTTCCTATATCTGCCACAGAATCTCCACTGGCTAGCCATTCGTTGAAAAGTTTTCCAAACAACTTCGCAGAGTCAAAACGAATCCCGGTTTGTCGAATATGTTCCTCCAGTGTCTCCGCCCAACGTGCGGCAATCTCACGCGAAAAGCTCGGCTCCGTGCGCGCTTGCTGCAGCCAGAACTCGAACTCCTTCATATTCAATTTCGTGCCAACATTAGATCCCGAAGAAACTTGACCAGCGCCTGTCCAAGTCTTAACGGCCTTGGCGAGGACAGTGACCTGCTTGAGTACGTCTCCCTGTGCAGCAAAGACGCGTGCTTCATCGACAATTTTGGCATGGGCCTGATAAAGCTGACGTTGCTTGTCAAGCTCCTGGAGTTTGAGGTCCGTGATGAACTGAAGAGTCTTGCCGAAAGAGGTTCCCGACGCCTTGGTGATGGCGGTGGGCGGTGTTGTAGGCGGTGTTGTAGCTGTAGTTAGTGCGCGAGCGCAATTTAGAATTTTGTCTCCGCGCACTTTCCGCTCAAGTAAGATGGACGGTAGACGTGATTGCAGCCTACCAGGAGCCAGCCCTGCCAACACACGTCTATGAGTCATGGCAAACCTTGAACGCGTCCGACTAGAGGGAGAGGAGGACGGGTCGAGGGAGTCGAAACTCGGAGATTTTGATGTATGAACTTTTCAGCTTGACATGACCTTCCTCGACAACGCGTATCCTCTAAGCAGTACCTCCCGACGCGTCTTAGAATGTTGATAGGGACAAACGATCCGTTGACTCCCAGAAGTCGCTGCATGCCAGACATCCTCGGTGTAAGTATACAGGTTCGCACCACTATGAAACAGGTCAATATGGCTTACCCAGGTAATCGGATTGGGTGGTAAGTGCTCGTTGTTGGAGATGGGCTTTAAAAGTCAACTGAAGAAGTCAGAGCGACGTTGATGGAATTTCACCTGCCCTAATATCGCGATCACATGGCTCTCGAAGTCACCTTGCCTCAAGTTGTCTTATCGCGTGTGCATAATTCGCAATCGTGATGCGCCGCAAGCCGCGAGTAAGTATCTTGAATCTTCTGGCATCTGCATCTGTGTGCAATAATCAAACGAAATCCTTGAGATGAAGTTAACGTGGTCTACCAAAGGCAGGACATTGAGATGCGTACACACGTGCATTCTTTTCTTCGTCGCATATGGTTCAGCTCGTTAGCCTCCGTACAGGCAGTTGATCATAATCAACCATTGCGTCCGTGGCGGCCAACTCCAAGTTCCCACGCACATGTCCAATAAGCGCCCGGAAATAGATGTCTACTGCTGATACTAAGTCCCCGATTAAAATGGGGGCAGAAAAGGCTATTTTCATGTATAGCCCAGAGTAGCTCTCTCGAAGCGTAAAGTGGCGTATCGACGCAAACCACGGGTGTAACGATCAGGATTCAGTCCAAAAAAAGTCATAGATGAACATCATCTCAAACATATCTCTCCAGACCTTGACCTTGCTCTGATCAGCTATATTGTTATCAGTGGACATGGTAAGCTCAACTCTAGACTTATTCTCGCAAAGGAGTAGTATATTTTCCTGGGATCCGTTAACGTTGGAACATAGACTTTAGCACAGCGCTAAAAATCCTTAGGAATTTGTCTGTTTTTAGAACTGAATGTCGAGTCTACTAGGCGGCCCAGCCAGAATTCCAAGTTCAATTACTTTTCTCCTCCTAGTGGATGGGTAAAACAAGTTACTACGCCCTCTCATCCCTTCAACTCAAGTTGTAATACAGAAATAGTAATCGTACGCACAGGACTTCAAATTGGTCAGCGTCGGAGGCCTTCCACAGTAATTGTACGCTACCAGAATTGAAGAAGTATAAAACCTCGATAGTCTTGGCTTTATTACGCAGGACAAGCACCCACATCTCGAACACACTCGAACAAGTTATTGATTCTCTAAGATGAAATCCTTCAAAGTGATGCTGGCTTCTCTCATTGCTATTACACATGTCGCGTATGCCTTCGACGGCGATGGTACGTTCAGTCTCCTAGTTTTACTGATTGACAAAGCTCACATGCAAGTTCTCAGCAACTTGGTACAATACCGGTGTACGTTGAGACTTGAGAAGTGTACCGATAAGTCTAATCGCTGATTGATTTTTCTTTTAGCTGGGCAGCTGTGGTGTTTGGAACAACGACAGTGACTTAATAGTTGCCATCTCCACCCCCGAAGCTGCAGGAGGAGTGCACTGCGGGCAAATCATCAGAGTTTACTGTACGTACCATGCGCCATGACCAATATCAGGATGCTGAGGACAATATTCTGTCCAGACCAAGACCGCATCGTCGATGCCACCATCCAGGACACCTGCCCCGGGTGCAGCCAATACAGCATCGATCTTTCCCCTGCTGCTTTCCAGCAGCTAGCTCCTCTGGAGGCGGGCCGCATTCAAGTCCACTGGGAGTACATTTGATTTGGTATATCACATATGAGAGCAAACAATTCAGTATAGCGCGGTCCTGTATCGCTTCGCAGTTCTATAAGCCCAAAGTTTCAATTTATCAGGTTTCGCGATCCACACTCCGATTTTATCAGTACATATAAGCATTGTCAAAAAGACCCAAGTGACAAGTCCATTGGAAGCGCGCAAAGCACAGAAATCCATTTTGAACCTTGATCTGCGAGAATGCAACCAGAGCGAGAACGTATGTGCTGAGAGCCTTGAAGAGTTCAATTAAGTTCTAAGTACCAAGCTAGGAAGCGTAGTTCGCGCGCCTATACTCCGAGCCGAAATCTGCCGATAAAGTTGCATGTGACGGTCGCGTACATTTGTCAACAATCCAAGCAAATTCTCATGCTTTCTACAAACGTTCCACCACCACCGCTTCCACTACAACTACTTACTCACTAACCACGATCTGCACCTTCAACCAACAGGATCTGTCCTACGCAGGGATTTCTATCTGTCGGGCGTTGTCGTGAGTGCTAGCGGAGTGTCATCGCGGTGGATTGTTCGGCATGAAACGGCAGCTTGGTCTTATTGACGAAGTGGCGTGGGAATGACGTGATTTGTTGATGACCTGCCAGGTCACAGGGTTTCTGATCACGACAATCGTGACTTTCACGCCCCCATCCTTCCCCCTCTTTGCCATATCTTCTACAGGTTTTCCAGCCTATCGTCCGCATCGCCGCCGCCGACTAACACTCTGTACAAGGAGAGAGAATACGAGTTCGCCTCAACTTTCCGATTTTTTGTAGCGTTAGTGCAGCGCTCTATAGCCCAAGGCGCCGACTACTCCATTGTTGGCCGAACACCACGACAGCTGCAGCTAGTTCTTGCTTTTTGACCTGAATATCTGCTCTCAGGCAGCTCCATACGAAAGGCACTCCCATACAACGATATCGATCCAATTCCGACACTACAATGGCTCCTGCTGCACCTGCAAACCACGATCCCGCTCTCTCCCACGCAACCCCAGCTGCTCCAGCTACCCAGCCTGCCCCCGCTGGTGCAGGAATGCCTCCCAACCTCACTGCCGCGGACCTCTCTAGCATGCATCTCAACGGACTCGACCAGAACCAGATCATGAATCTCTTGCGTTCGCTGCCCGGCGTCTTCACCAAGGTGAGTTTGTTTGTGCCTTGTTTTGTCTCGGTTCTTTTCGGGCTTTCTCGTTCTGTGGGGAGGGCTCTGGGTAGGAGATGTTTAGTAGCTGATGGACGCGCTCTGCAAAGGGCGTATGGGCTGCTAATTAGTCCACACGTGACTGTCGCGACGGAGAGCACGAGCGTGTCTAGGGGAGTCACGGGAAGCATGAGGGCTATACCGTCGGTCATCTGCCTTCGCGATATCGACGATGTGCGGGATGATGTTTTTCGGTGTGGGAGAGGTCTCTTTCGTATCCATTTCCCCCCCAAACGCCGTCTTTTCTATAGACCGAGGCAGAAGATTTTGACAGCAGATTTTCTGCCGGTTTAAAAGAGCTGCGTGGGTTTCCTGCTCTTTTTTCTATATTTCTTTCTTCCAATCATCCTTTCCTTCCTTTCGACCTTTGCAGTCACGGAATTGGCCAGTTCTACATTGAATCCGTTGCATAACTTACACGCAGTCTGGAGGGGCTTTTGCGCAGCCATTATCGTTGGTATATTTTTTCCTCCTGTTGTTCGCAAACTGGGGGTCTAGTCTTCAAACCTTCCTTGATGGGGCCAGAAGGGATATTATCAGTGCGACTTTTGACATGTTCAATATGCCTTGTGTGGATCGTCGGAGCTGATTTTTCTTCTTATTTTCCTTCCACTTGTTCTCTTCGTTTTTCTTAACTTTCTCTTCGCACGCTTCGCATGCAATTCTCGCTCACTGCGCAATGCGTCGGCTGGCAAAGTTGATCTCCATTCTCTTGTCTTGGTAGCCTTTTCGTATATTTCGGGAGCTACTTTGAACAACCCATAGCAACTTGCTTTTCTTCCTGCCTAGTATGATCTTGATTTGTTGACTACCATTTCACTCCTCTGTATTTCCTCTCGTTCAGTCTGCAGCTTGAATAAAGGACTCACCTTATTTTTCAGCTCACTGAAGGTCAAGGAAATCCCAAAGAAGATGCCGCACAGACCTTATCCAACCTCGCGCAAGCACCGCCTCCCTTTGGCAGCCAACACATCCCAGTACACTACCAGCCCAATGCAACTGGCCTCCCAGGGATAAACGACCCTGGCCCCTCTTCTCACCCGCGCGGTCCCCCTAACCTAGGTCAACTCAGCGCAGTGGCTATGCAAGCCGCGCCTGTCAATGTACAACACCAAGGCCCGCCACCGCCTCATCCGGAGGACGGGAACGTGGACCCAAATATCAGCAGCGGTAGCCCGTCGGCGAAGGAAGGGGATGGCGGGAACGAGAGTGGGCAGGGCTCTGCCTCAGCTCCGAGCGGTGGACGACGGGGTGGACGTAGTGCTGCCATGGGAAGCGACGAATGGAGCAGACAAAGGAAGGATAACCATGTTCGTACCTTGATTTAATTTTTCCCATAAATGAATCTAATATCCTTACAGAAAGAAGTCGAGCGCCGACGCCGCGGAAACATCAACGAAGGCATCAACGAACTGGGCCGTATCGTCCCAAGCGGGTCAGGCGAGAAAGCGAAAGGCGCGATCTTATCACGCGCCGTACAATACATCCACCACCTCAAAGAGAACGAGGCGCGCAACATCGAGAAGTGGACCTTGGAGAAACTGCTCATGGACCAGGCGATGGGGGACCTGCAAGCGCAGCTCGAAGAGATCAAGCGGCTGTGGGAGGAGGAGCGCATGGCGCGGTCGCGGCTTGAGGCGGAGATTGAGGTTTTGAGGAACATGAATGGGATGGGACCCAGTGGGAAGGAGGATGCGGCTGCTGGGACGAAGAGGAGGACTGAGGATGCGGGTGCTGGTGCTGCAGAGGCGGAGGCGGCTGCGGAAGCGGACAGAGAAGCGAAACGGCAGAGGACGGAGTAAAGTTCTGCGTTATTTTTTTCCTTCTTGTTTCTTCTTATTTCTCTCTTCGTTTCGTTGCCCTTTTTCTTGATTTTTCTGCGATCATGTCTGAATGTATTATGTTTTGCCCTTCGTCTGCTTGGTTCGCCTCTACATACTGTCCAATCCATTCCAAATTGTTGGACATTGCCTCTGTTCAATTATCATTTCGAGTGTAGTCTACGATCGGTTGCACATGTTTGAATTCTTGAAATTCTGTCAACTTTTGTATATAGTGTATCATAAGTTTCTACCATGGTAACTTATTCCCTTTGTTCGTGCGAGACACACTTCAGTGAACTTACCATGCAGGAGATCTCAATGGGAAAGCACCGAGCATGTATTATTTTGGGCGCTTATTAGTCGAGCGCTACTGATAGTAAGCATGGAATGACTCGATTGGAACATCAAGTGTTGAATTAAAGGTATAATTCTGTGATCGCAAAAGTGTTCAGGTGCACTGCACGAAAGGGGTATGTAGCTAATGCAACTATTCCAAGTATTTATCATTTACTAGAGTCATTTGCAGAACCATCCGTTGTTGATCGAAGATTTCTTTTCCGTATTTCTTCCGAACGTCTCAAGAATTAATCAGGAACTTCCCTTCAGGTTGGCAATAATCACATCGTGCAGAGTAGTTCCGTCGTCCTATTGAAGCGACCAATGCGTCAAATAATGCCCTTGTACGGAAACTAGTTTACATACCTGATCCATCGACCAAGTGAAGCAACCGGCCATCCCAGACTTCTTTGCGAACTTGGTCTTGCTTTTTATGCTGTAAGTATCGTCGTAAGTGATCACAGTTGTGCGTTCCGTGTTGTATGCGAATGGGGTATCGCTGCAATTGTCCCAGTCTATCATATGCAACGTATCAGCACTTCAGTCAGCCTCCAAAAAGACGCATATATTGACTGACCCATAGTATATCCATTAGACGCGCTATAGCTTCCATCCTTATTCTTGATGAGAGCCCCAGACGTGATGAGCTGGGAAAACGCGATTTGCTGGCCCCACATGTTACTGAGGTCACCTGTCGCAGGTGATTTCTTCGAGGGTGCTTCGCGTCTTTTATGCATTCCAGCTGAGAAACGCGGGTGGATACTGGCGGGTATCGAGCTTCCGGACAATTTTTTGTCTATACTCTTCGAAACATAGCCATAGAGAGGTAGACCGAGCATAATCTTGGACGCCGGCATTCCAGCCTTTGTCCACTGAGATAGAGCAGCCTTGGCGTTGGCTTCAGGCTGAGTGCTTGTACCACAGAAGTCAGCTAACGTATCAGAGAAGGTGAGGAGTAGACTACGAGATACATAGAATGGACAACGCACCCAAAGGCGCATTCGGTCCCGGGTGCGACGACGAACTGAAAACGTCATAATTCCTTACATCTTCACGGTTAGTCGCATATAGCTGAGATATTCAGGATGGGTTTATCTTACATGACATTGACATACGTCATATACTTCGCGTATTCTGATACATCCTTGAGAGGCGAGCCGTTGTCTCCGAGCCAAGTCAATTGTGTGACTGCGGCAGAAATGATCTTCGAAGATCCTGATTGACGTCAGTTCAATATCGTAAATAGAAAACGATGTCAAGTTTTGGTTCACCTAATTCATTCCTAAGCAACTTCAAGAAACTCAAGAAATTTGCAGCGTCCGCAGATGAATGAGGATTCCCAGCTCCTGATGAATTTGGATATTCCTAAAGATCGTTAAATGAAAATCGATCAGAGAGAATATACGGCAATTACCCAGTCTATATCAATACCTATGCAATTGAGGCTGTTAGTTTTCTCTTCGTGTATGCGGACAATTGAAGAAGTTACCATCCAATCCATACGACTTTACTACTTCAACCAAGGTATTTACCAATTTGAATCTATTGGTGGACGTTGACATAGCCTGACTATACCAGTGACTCCCGCCCCAGCCACCTAAGTTTCAAGCAAATTGTAATTTATAGATGACGAAGTTTCGACGTCAATACTCACCGACTGAGAGGACGATTTTGGTGAGACTTCCGCTGCTGCGTGCGTTCGAGACAAGGTTCTTCAATGTATCCTGACTTCCATCATCCCAACTGATCCCGGCGACACCGTTGGGCGTGACAAAGGCTATGAAGATTGTCAGAGATATAGAAATTCCCCTTCGTGCAGAACTCACCGAAGAACAAGATATCAAATTTCGAGAAATCGATAGACTGAGGCGGAAGAGAACCCGAAGACCATGATGGGTAATATGAAGCCGCAATATACTTGCGAGATCTTTCGGGATCGTCAACCACTTTCGAAACCATCGAGCTCTTGGAGGTCATTTCGGGCTCTGACAAAGAACATTTAACGCTCCCCGCTCCGGGAGGTGCGAGAAAGTCTATGAACTCCTGGCGCTTGCTGAGAATCAAATCGTGAATCAGGTCAGTGAGGTACATCTGAAGACCAGCTTTCCGCTCTTCAATGAGCTCGTCGTCGACCCATGCAGCAGGAACCAGAGACGATATAGCACGCTTTGGAGGTAGCGGGAAAGACCCCCCCAGCTGCTCTCTCAACGCTACAAACTAGAGTATAATGAAGAAATAAGCGCATATATGCAGTGTATAACATGTATCTTCACCTCTGAATATCTGCGAAATACCTCGTACGTAGTATTATCTTCGCGAAAGACCCGTATGATGTACAGGATGTGAGCGCGAGGCGTCGAGCAGGTGGTATGCGTCGAAACAGAGACAGATATTACAGAAGGCATGTTTGGTACAGTTCTCGAATGTGCGACTTGAAAAGAGGGAGGAAGGAATTCTGGAGACGGCGCAGTGGGGCTTTATATAGAATGAACGTTGTATATCTTTGTTTTGACAGTGGAAGAGGAAACTTCTTTTCCCTGTTTGGTTCGTGAGAATATCGGCATAGGAAATATATATTCCCACGTTACGGATGTATATACCAAAAAGAAGGTTTTCCCAGGGAGCAAACGAAGTGCAATGATGGGTTGAAAATCCGGCTGAAATTGTTGGAAGTGAGCCTGAAATTATTGGAGGTAAGCCTGAAATCGTTTGGAAGAGGCCCGGGGTCACCAGGAGTCTGTTTACTTACGTAATCCATTCTCGCCGATTCGGTAACATTATCCTTCGGATTGATAGTCAATCCGAATTGGGGGGTTGCCGCGCCTGCTGCACGGTTCAGCACGCTATAAAACGTGGAGGGTAGATAGGTACCATGTTCCGCAACATATGTTTTAAATATCTAAGTGGGGGAGCAAGGTGCTGGCAAGTGCTGGCCACATTTGACTTTGACTGGCTAACCATTTCTTGAACTACTTACCAAAAACGGACACAATGCTTGTAGTTCAAATTTCAAGGCTTGACTTGTTGACTTGAGCGGAGTCGAGCCAAACCGCGGCAACACTACTATGCATTTATAGAGTAATGAGAATATCTAATATTTTGATGCACGAGTGCTGATCACGAAGGTGGTGCAAACACTCCATCCCTCCTTGCTATGTACAGACATCGGACAATGTTAGAAAATAAGAAGTTGAAATTAATTTGTATCTGATGTTTATGAAAACATTGAACCCCGTGCGAAGCACGAGTTATCATCTAGTATGTTTAATAGGCGCACAAAGCTTTGGTACTTGACAACCACACTCCCAAGAAACATGAGTCTTAGAAGTCACTACTACTCAAATCTCTAGGGAAGGCTGTACTAAATTTGCAGAATTCCTACGAAATACTGTGACCCACTCCATATGCGGAAATAAAAGGACCTTTTTGAGCATTCGCGTCTGATCAGTTTACTCATATAATCATCGATCCCATCAACAGAGTTATCCATGGCCATTTGGCTAAACGAAGAATTATGCAAAGACTCTGAAGAGACGCTGCACGAGATGTACTGCTTTTTTCGGCCAATCAACGATGCCGAGAAACAGAAGTCTGCTGTTTACTTTGCGTTTACTACCCTTCGAGAATTCGCAAGTCGCTTCACTCAATATCTGTCACTTGAGTGACCCTTTTTTTTTAAATCTGCAGAGCCTTTGGGAAACTCATAAGTGTTCAAGAATGAGAGCTGGACATACTGCAATGCAAGTGAAAGGAAAGCCCAAGTTCTGCCTATATTGTTGGGTCCTGGTGCTCGAATACCGGTCACATAACAGCAATTGATTATTGAAGGAGAAGCTGCGTGACCCCGCACACCTTTCCGAACTTGGTTCCGCAAGCTTTGAATAGACCCGACACTGCTCGCCAACCGTATAGGGTTGACCAGCAGCTACAGTGTTCAGAATAGAAGCATTTAGGTCCATGTATGCGCTTCAATGGCCATTTAACCCATTTTCGCGAGAATCACACTTCTTGAACTATCGACAAGTTCGAAAGTCTTCCGCGCTGAAATTAGCGCTGAGAAGACCACCCTTCAATTTAACTAGCACTACATATGTGTCAGATAAATGTACAGAAATTATTGATTGGGAAAGAGGCTCATGAGAAATCGTCACACCAGCAAGAAGGCTTGCGGGCTGGAATACTAGAATACAAACGTATTACTTCTCAGCGTCCTAAGGTCTCAAGGACGACATCTTGAAGAGTACTTCCGTCATCCTGCATCAGTCACAAGCGCACATTGGAGTATGTTCAAAACAAAAGATGAATCACACCCACCTGATCGAGAGACCAAGTACAACATCCAGCTAGCCCGTGTAACTTCGCAAACTGTACCTTGGTAGAAATCGATCGTGTATCTTACAGATTTTGTCAACAAAAGAAATCATGACAGTGATCAGAAGAGAGACTCACTGTCAAAAGTGACCAATGCTCTCTTGTCAACATTGAAGAGATACTATTGACAAGTCAGTTACAGGGGACAGTTCACAGCACCGAGATATTTACAGGCGTAGAGCTACTGTCATCCCATGCTACAACAAAATACACTTTCAGCAGCCAAGTTTCATAGAGCACGAGTAGATTGGTCACCTAGAGTATACCCATCTCCCTGTCCATAATTTCCGTCGAAATGCTTCACCAGAGCACCCGACTTGACGAGAATTTTGAAAGGGATTTGCCTTCCTCTCCAAGGCGTAAGAGATCCATCAGACTCAGCTCCGTCCAACGCGACATTCGGTAAGACTTCTCTGTGAACACCAGCAAATGTAGAGTGATTGATTCCGTCGACGAAGCCCGACCCCGAAGAGAGACTTGTCTTTGAGCTGTTGAAGGCGTAGCCAAAGAGCGGGATACCAAGTAAGATCTATATAACGAGTGTATATCAGAGGCTGCTAAAGATTCAGTCACCAGTAAGACTGACCTTGTCCTCGGGGAAGCCAGCTGCTACCCAATGAGCAATGGAAGCTTCAGCCGAAGCAGCGTATCTAGCGGTCTCTCTCACGTTCGCTGCGGAAAATCAGTCAGAGAGACAAGTATTGAACAACGATGACATACACAAGGGTGCATGTGCGGCCGGTGTAGAGGACAAGGTCGTCCCGTAATTCCTACAGTACCTTGGTTAGATAGTTTCTATCTGAGGAGAAAATGACTATACATGATGTTGACAAAACTTAGTTGTTCCGCGTATCTTGATACGTCGCTTAACGGGAAACCATTGGGACCTAGCCACGGAGAACGGCCGACGGCCGCTGAGAGTATCTTCGAAGAGCCTTGAAAGCGGTGAGTTCACAGCATTCTCTAAAACCCGATTCGTAGCGTTCCCACCTAGAGCAGATCGCAGTATGACCAAGAGACTCAACAAGTTCGCGGTATCTTCTGGCATATACGGATTCCCATTTCCTTTCATGTTTGGAAACTCCTGTGAAAAGTTGCATCTGCTCAAGTGTTCAGAGAATGATACAGGAGCGCCTACCCAATCAATATTTACGCCTTCAAAAAGTAGGGAAAGGTATGAGAAGCAGATACCTAGGGAGAAGGGTCGATGCAATCACGTACCAGCTAACCCATAGTCAGTGACAGCCGCTACGATAGCTGCCACAAAGGAAACACGAGTGACAGAAGTAGAACAAGTATAACTAAACCATTGACTGCCTTCTGAACCACCTTCATGCCAATGACAATTATAGTGAGAAAGCATTACATCGTAATACAGAAAAACAAACCAATGGAAAGCACTATCTTCGTTCCTGCTCCACTTGCTGCAACGCTCTTTGCCAGGCGCTTCAGTATAGAACTAGTTTCAGTCCCCCAATCAAGAGTGGAAGTTGAATTCGGCGTAACAAATCCTGTCAGAAGAGAGGCATGTTTGAGAAATCATGTTTATCGGGCATGAAAAGACAAACCAAAGAATAGCATATCGTATTTGTGATAGTCTATGCTTTCAGGGGGAACACTGGAAGCACTCCATGCTGGATAATAAGCCGAAGCCACGAACATGTCTTGCCCTATCGAGCTTGTAATATGAGACGATGTCATGGATGCTAAAGCAGTGTTGTGCGACAGAATTGAAGGCAGGCAGTCTTCCAAGTCGATAGGCAGCCGAGAGCTCGTGTCAAGTCTGAGAAAATGGTGCAAGACGCGAGCGTTCCGATATTCTGGGGACCATAGAAGTGCGGAAAGGTACATCGCAAGGCCAGTTTTCCGTTCAGAGATTAAGAGATCATCTATCCAGCCAGATGGAAAGAGGCATGTAGCAAGGAGTCGCTTTGGCGGAAGGAAAAACTCGTCACCTAAAGCGTCTACGTAAATCAGATACAACATGAATTAACGTCGAGCACCAGAATTCAAGACGCTCCAGAATGACTCACCGTGCAAAGCTACAAACTAAATCGCATTCAAGTTCGTGCCCAAAGCTCGCAATAAATACAAGAAACATCGACTAACCTCAGAAAACCTCCGCTTTATGATTTCCACCGCACCATTGAGATATACTTCCACAATATAAAGAACATGAAGATTTGGTTTTGAGGCCGTTGTATGCTTAGTTATCGTCACGAATGCGCCGGTCATGGTAGTTCGCTGAGGCAGAAACAGACATTCGATAGACGGTAATATAGCAAAAAAAGCTCTACGAACAGTGCTACCGATCAGGAACATGGTTTGCGGCCTACGATGTCCTGCTATGTGTCTGATCGTAATTAGCATTTCAGTGGAGAAGCAGAAAGTGCAGCCGATGTACCAGGAGGTCTGATTTATGACGCATCCGATGAGCTGGCAATTTGTACAGCAACCGTTCGTCCAGTGCAGCGGCAGAGAGAAGGAAGACTGCGTCTAAGACACGGAAGAGTCACTCATTTGGAGAGTAAAGGCTAAATCCTGGAACAACAAGAACGTGCAAGATAATAGGTTGAAAAATGCTGATGAAGCAGAACCAACTCCGTTCCGTGAATATAGCGAAGAAGCTAGGAAAGGAGACAATTCAGCAAGACAGTAATGCCAACGCATACAAGACTTCTGGGAGTTCATAAAAGTCATGAACAAGGAATCGACGATGAATGTTTGAAAGAAGAGAAGCGTGTCAAGCGGTCATGCACCTATTCCGATATTTTCTCACACAGTCGGAGCATTTTTTGAGTGAACTTGGTCCACAATGACACCGTACACGTCAAATTCATTCAGTTCAACAGAGAGATGACGAATTCAAGGCACAGATAGATAAAATCATTAAGTACATGAGCGGAAACAAGCCCTACAGGTTCACGGAAAACAGCGCCAATGTTTTACAAAAACAAAACAAAACTACTTCGAGAGCCCGAGCCCTGTGCGGACTGCAGTGTGCAGAGTAAACCCATCATCCTGATTAAATTATCGTAAACATAAGAATGAATGGTAGCGTCAACCACACCTACCTGGTCAAGAGACCAAGTGCAGCACCCGGCCATGCCGCTTGACTTGGCAAACTTGGCTTTGTCAGTAAGAGACCAAGTGTCTGAAAAAGTACAGAAGTAAGTATGAGGAAGCGCAACATATGTACAAAAGAAAGCGCACCATCATAAGTAACAACCGTCGTTTTATCTTTGTTATAGAGATAGGGAGTGTCGCTGCAGTTGTCCCAACCCATCGTAAATCCACCAGCTTGGCCATAATTACCATCCGACTTTTTCACGAGAGCGCCAGCCTTGACAATATCCTTGAATGCGATCTGTTGGCCCCAGTACGAAGACAGATCAGCAGTCGCGGCCGTAACGGAGACCTTGTCTACTGCCGCGACATCTGCAACATTCTTCAAGTGCATGCCATTGAGGAACGTGTTGGTAATCTTGCCGTCTTCATCCTTGACGTCTTCTGAATGGAGGATATTCATCGCTTGAGTCGGCATAGAGCTCCCAGTGAGGACAGTCTTGGAGCTCTTGGAAACGTATCCATAGAGGGGTACACCAAGGAGAAGCTGTGAACAGAAAGGTCAACATTGCCTGCTTGAGAACGGCCAACAATAATTCTACCTGAGCCGCCGGCATCTTCGCGGCAGTCCATTGTGCGAAGGCCCCCTGCGCGCTTGCAACAGGTTGCTTGGAGGTCTTACAAAGATCGCCTACAATCTTACAATTGAGATAATGAATTCCTTGACAAGGCAGTAGACGAACCAATGGGAGCATTAGGACCAGGAGTTGATGACGCTCCCCAGACGTCGTAATTCCTACATCAATCCTGTGTTATGGACAACCAGAAAACGGGGAGATTCAATGCGACGTACATGATCATGACATAGTTGAGCACGGTGGCGAATGCAGAAACATCGGTAAGGGGGCTTCCGTTAGCGCCCAACCACGGAGTGTGGGACACAGCAGAGGAAATAAGCTTGCAAGATCCTAAAGGAATAACATGAGCAAAGATTTAGAGAAAAAACCTCTGGACGACGCACCGAGGGAAGTCCGTAACGCCTTGAACACAAGGAGAAGGTTTGCAGTGTCCGCAGACGAGAAAGGCTGTCCAGCACCAGAGTTATTGGGGAATTCCTGGGGAAAGATGAGGAAGTTCAGGATCAGAATAGAGAGGAAGAAGAAACTATCATCTGACCCAGTCAAAGTCGATACCTACAAACGGAGTAAATTATGATGATCTCATGGATATGAAGAAAGACTTACCATCAAGATTATAAGTGTTGACAGCACTGGCGATTGAAGCGACGAGCTTGGTTCTGTTCGCGGCAGTGGAAACAGCTTGGCTGAAGTAGTAGCATCCTCCCCATCCACCTATACCACGTTCAAGACCCATATTAGCCAATAAAAAGAGAACGACGCATACCAATGGAGACAACAATGCGAGTTCCGAAGCCACTGGCTCGTGCTGCAGTAACTAAACGCTTCAAAAGAGAAGTCGCTCCCGAATTGAACGATATTCCAGAAGAGGAGTTAGGGGTTGCAAATGCTGTTATTCAAAAATTAGCGACCTTTCTACCTCTGAAGCTGAGTTGCTATCTCACCGAAAAACAGGAGGTCGAACTTAGAGAAGTCGATTTTCTCAGGAGGGACCGTGGTGCCAGCCCAGTCCGGATAATACGCCCCAGCGATGAGCGCTGCCGACGCATTCAGATCACTGGCGATCGCGAGCGCTCTGTTCCGAGTGAGCGTAGATGGGAGAGCATCTTCAAGGTCGAACTTGCGGTCTCGTTCGGAGAGATCGGCAGAGAGGAATTCGAACAACGCGGCTTGGTCCTTGTATTTGGGTGTAGACAGGATGTCAGTTAGGTATTCTGCAAGCCCAACCTTGCGCTCTTTGATCAGAGCATCGTCTACCCAGGCAGAGGGTATGAATGTGGTAGCTAGAAGACGTTTAGGAGGAAGATTGTATGGATCGTCCAAGGTCTCTGTTGAATCAACATCAGCAAAATAAACCTGCGGCACACCATGAAACTTGCCATGGAGAGTGACGAACTAGATCGGTGTATGAGCAATTGAAGAAATAGAGTATATGAACATCACTATACCTCAGAATATCTCCTTTGCGCGGTTGACTCCTTGCCATCGACGTTAACTTCGACGGTGTACACGATATGCGGACGGGGTGTAGAAGCAGTCGTGTGGTTAGCGATAACGACAGTAGGAGACATGTTAGTGGAGAGTGCTGATGTTCAGACAGTCTCGTCAAGGACAATTATATATCTTGGATGGACGTTCCATTCAAGTCAACCTCAGCGTCCGTAGCCACATAACGCAACATACATCATATGTACGCGCGGACGCAGTAGCGGTTTCACCAACAAGAAGATCACCTTTGAAAATGCAAGCCCGCCTGGATAGGAAGAAGACAGTAGAACACCTGTTATTAGAAAACAGAAGCCTGGAGTGGGAGCAGTTGGGAGGCAGTATCGGATCAGGATCGTTCGAGGCTTGAGGCACGAAGAGTAATGTATTCATCAGAGCCGCTGAGGAAGTTGGGGTGACTTTGCAGCTGGGTATATAGCATCCCACACCCGTTGAAGAAGACGCAAACAGCAGTTCAATATCAATGTTGGCATAGGACCGACCGTCACAGGCCCATCAAGAAATTCCGTTCTGGTCCCCAATTTGATACACGATGTCATGCTTGGTTTTGGAATTCAAGTTCCTGAGGCAAGAATCGACAATGCAGTAATTCTGCAACGAGGCCGACATAACGCGGAAAAAAACTTCAAAAGAAAAATGACCAGAAATGCAAGGGCAAGAAGCATTGGTAAGTACCAGCGTGACAGTCACAGAGTTCTCAGAATCTTACGTACGTGATTGCACGTGATCTACGAAGATTAGAACGGTGTCGCAAAAATTTGTTCTTCAAAACTTATCTTTCTTCATCTTTTTCTCAAAAATGGCACCCGCAGGAACTCTCTGGACTACTGATTACCAGCCCAAGGGCAAAGCGGTGCGTATATCTGCGTTTACAGCCAAGAAGCACCTCTAACGTCACAAAAACAGATCAGGGCGGCTGCTGCCTTCGGCGGTGTCGAGATTGCGACTCCGGCTGCATACGAACATTTTGTTGACAACAAAAAGCCAGAGTTCTTGGCCAAATTCCCCCACGGAAAGATCCCTGCTTGGGACGGAGCTGATGGTTTCAAGCTAGTCGAGGGTGCTGCGATCGCTCGATACAGTGAGTTTTCTTATCAGCAATCTAATCGATCAATGGGCAGGGAGGTGTCGAAGTGGAGGAATCTCATCCCATTTATTCAACTCTATCATCGAATCATCTGGCAGAGGATGATAATTTGGCATAGATGGTCATCACTTGGCGAGTCGTGATCATTGAGCAAAGGATGATCCAGTTTGCATCCTATTTTTTCCACCCAAAGCCGAGAAACGGGAAGAAAGGCAAGCAATAGTTGCTATGTCCGAGCACTTCGATGAGGGTACCCGAATGCCCTGCTAAGCACCCGTTCGCACCTCCCGATCTCTCGTTATGTTTCGACTAGCAATCAATTGCAGAGGACTGATGCTACTTTATCTACAGTTGCTACTCTGGCACCCAATTCCGGCCTGCTGGGCAACTCGAACGAGGACGCTGCTCTCGTAGACCAATGGATTCATCTCGCAGAGTCCGAGGTCGACACTTACACTGATTTTATCCGTGGTCTCTGCAAGGGATCGTTCCCTTACAACAAGCCAGTGAGTTGATCTCAATTTATGTACACTTTCAAGAAATTCATAGATGCAGACCCACACCGGCCTTGTCGAGCGTCAAACCCGCGCATTGAACACCCTCGAAGCCCACCTTGCCACCCGTACCTTCTTCGTTGGCGAGCGCATCACTCTTGCCGATATTTACATTGCAAGCATCATCCAGAAAGCGGTCGGCGTCACCATCGATGCTGCTCTCCGCGCTAAGCTCCCCCACACCATCCGCCACTTGGAGACTATTGTAAACCAGCCCAAGCTTACCGCCATCTTTGGCAAGACTGAATATGCTGAGAAGGCACTCCAATTCGTTCCACCTCCCAAGGAAAAGAAGCCCGCTGCGCCCGCTGCCCCTGCTGCCACCAAGGCCGAGAAGAAGCCCAAAGCAAAGGCCGCCGATGATGACGAGGATGACAACCTGGTTCCTGAAGAGCCCAAGGTTAAGAACCCCCTCGATGACCTTCCCAAATCAACATTGAACCTCGAAGACTGGAAGCGCGCTTACTCTAACAAAGAGACCCGCGGTCCCGGAGGCGCTATTGAATGGTTCTACGAGAAGTAAGTTCGCATGCTTTATCTTTTTTTACGATAACTAATGAGATCCAGCTACGATGCTGAAGGTTACTCTACATGGAGGATCGACTTCAAGTACAACGAGGAACTCACCCAAACTTTCATGTCCTCTAACCAGATCACTGGTTTTTTCAACCGTCTCGAGGCTTCGCGCAAGTACCTGTTTGGATCTGTCGGTGTCCTCGGTACCACAGGCGATTCCATCATCGCTGGTGCTTTGATCCTGCGTGGCCAGGATGCCGTTCCCGTCGTCAACGTTGCCCCTGATTGGGAGTCGTACTCGTACACCAAGCTTGATGTCAAGAACAACGCTGAGGATAAGGCTTTCTTCGAGGCTGCCCTTGCCTGGGATCTCGAGATCAACGGCAAGAAGTGGGTCGATGGCAAAAACGTATGTTTTCAACAAAAATTCTTTTAACAGATATACACAATACTGATCATCGTTTGCTCCAGTTCAAGTAAACCAACTCTGATTGTATGTGTACTGATGGAGTCGGAGGCAGGATTAGGTATCTAGCCGCCTCGTTTTTCTCTGTTCATCGTTGTATCGTTACTTCCATTCTCCTTTGGTTCTCCCTCCTGGTTTTCCGCTTGCCCATTACATATCTTCTTTTTTGTCGATGAATAAAAATGAAATATAGATTCGAACAACATTGATTAGTCGACTAGTATAACTTGGAGCGCATCTCTTATTCTTCGAAGCATGGAAGGAATTGATGTGCCGGCCGTGCCGCATCGCGTTCATATGAGCATGATGATCTCACACTCTCCTCCGCGAGGCTAGTTACCTGCCTGAAGTCAACTGCATACGCCCTTTTCACTTCTCTCATCTTCTGAGCCCTGGAATAGTCTGACGTGGTATATAGCGGCGTGCATGTCTACGCAAAGACTTCACTGCGACTCCAGATCTCCATCGCTAACGATAGCAGCGGATGGACGGTTCTACGCGCAGTCTACCTCATTCCTGTTCTTCAACTTGCAGCTGTATCGCCAGAGGTGTAGATGTCTGCTCCGGGTGTGCTGAAATGGTGGCGAAACTCCGCAACAGCCCTCTTGAATCACCTTTGAACCATCGACTCTCATTGACAAAGCGCCATATACCCTCTCTTGAAGAAGAAGCACAGGCCAAGGAGGTTATTCGTGTGTCAGAGCAACGGATGGCGGAGATCGATGCTACAACCACTCGTATCAGTCGTCTTCTCGCAGAATTGGCACTGGAGCGTGTCAGGGCTCAGGACTTTGCGGACTTGCATAAAGTTATAATTGCGCCTGTCTGGAACTTACCCCCGGAGATTTTATCCGACATATTCATGTTGTGTCTTCCCCAACATCGTTATTCATACGAAATCGCCCGCGCGAGCATAATACCGAGTTTGCTACTAGCGAGCGTGAACCAGCACTGGCGAAATATCGCGCTAGGTACACCACATTTGTGGACGGTGATGTATATCGACGAGAAATGCTTCGCAGAGGACAACGTTTGCATGCCTACCATCTTTCTCAATAGATCAGGCGAACTGCCTTTATCTCTGTATGTTCGAGCAAAGGACTATCCCTGTCCCTTAGCGCTTACCACTTTCGTTGCGAGTCTTTCTCGTCGATGGCGCCATCTTACACTCGACATCGAAGTAGGGAATCTCGCCCCCCTCTTCAGCGCACCAGACGATCTTCCAGATCACCTCCCCGCCCTCCGCGCACTCGACTTGAAGATATCATCGCTTTGGCTAGACGGAAAGGAGATCAACCCCTTCATTTATTTTGTTAAAGCACCCCTGCTCGAGCATGTCTCCACCATGAACCATTTCTATACCAATTTCAATGTTCTCCCACAGTGGCGTAAGTTCAAGGTATGGGACAGCCCAGTCCCGCTCGCCGACTTCCCGCTGATCTTCGAGTGGGCGCCGAACCTCGAGCATTGCTTTATCCAGCCGACGAGAATTGCATTTGGGCAGACATTCTCGTCACCGGAGACGTGTTGCAGCGCAGTGCACAATCTCACCTCGCTACACATCAGCACAGGCCTTGTTGCAAACGTGACCGTACAGCTTCACCACCTGCCACCTTTTCCCTCCTTGCGCCGCCTCTTCATATACCTCGACAAACACGTATCTATTCCTACTGCCGACAGTACACTTGTGCCATTTTTCGAGAAATCGGGTGCTATACTGGAGCATGTCACGCTTGCTCTGAACATCCCGAATTCGACGCTCCGCGCATGTTTGACACATATGCCCTCGGTGACGACGTTGCAGATTCACCGTATCGCTACCGATATTATCTTGGGTTTCCTGTCCCAGACGCCGAGCCCGACGGCCACGTACCTTCTTCCCAAGTTGACAACCCTTCGTTTGTCGGGGAAGATATATTTCAGTGCACATGCAGTCATCAAAATTATCAATGCTCGGTGGGCTGGTCCCACTGTTGCGTCGGATCTCCCCGTCACGTCTGAGAGCGGAACGGAGGCACAAGCCCCCACCGTCCCATGCTATCCGCGTTCTTTGAAATCGGTACATATACTTCCTCCCCGTCACGACAAATTTGACGTACGGACAAGGAAAGAGCTTTTATCATTCAAGGATAGAGGGTTCGACGTTATGATTACCCAATTCGATAGGGCTGAATTTATACGACATGCTGTATATAATGAAGCATAGCAGAATATAGCTTATAGTTGTTTGATTTACTATATAAGTTTGGAGGTAGAAATGTTGCTTGAGATGTCGGGTATCTCGTAAGGTCAATGCCTACCGTACAAGGGACCGGCCGAAATAAATACTCTTTTGTCTACTCTTCCCTCCATGTCGAATACGTTCTCTCAGCTAGGCATGAGAGATGCACCGAGCGTCGAGTGTATGTGGGTTTTAATGATGAGAAACGAGAAAGTGAAAGTGATGAAGAAGGAAGTGTGAATGGTTTCGAAATTAAGATGCAGCTTTCTGTTTTCCCACCGGCGTATTATGAATGAGGGTTGGATATCGAATTGGAGTGGTAGATGCTATGTATGAGCAGAACTATTTGGGTGCAGTAGCGCCAGGGTGAGAAGAAAAACTTTTTATAGGCCGTGTTGGAAGCCGTGTGTAGGGCCGGTCGCTGGGACTCGATCAATTTTGCTCGAGCTCGATCACACGACGGGAAATTGTCCAAATGACGTTGGGGTTCTTCCTCCAAATAGCGCAGAGCCTTCTGAGCACTCCCCAGGCCCTTTCTAACAAGCTCATCCATTCATCTGCGTAGTTTTTGCTGTGGAAAAGAGCTTATCGCGGGTACACACGATGCGGAACGCGTATTTACTTGTGCGTGTTTGTCAAAAGCCTTGGCTTGGATAACGGGCGAAATCAAGTAAAATCACGCCAAATCGGCCCAGAATTTGCAAAATAATTTCAGGGTCCTCCAGGGGTGGTTTATGGCACTTAGCCGGCCACACACGAAGTTGTCTTCACGCCACGTCGTGCTTTCGAACAGTCGTCGACACCGAGATTTACCGATGACAACTCCCGAAGGCTTTTTGCGCCAGCGAAAAGCCCCGGTCCCCGCTGCGGGGCAAACGTCGATCGATCCCAAGGCGCCTGCGGTAGAAAGCGAAGAAGTTGAACGAAAAGAGGAAATTGTCTGGGGGAAAACCCCAGGGGGCGAAGGTGTGTTCTCACACGAACCATGCGCTGGCGCGCACATTTGACCTTGCTTTGCTGCCATAGTTTTCCGTGTGCCAACAACCCATGACGTCTTGACCACTCTATTCCACCCCGGCTATACCAAAAGTCATTTGGATTTGTTCAATCTAGGATTGCTCGGATTGCAGATTGTGCTTTACCTTTTGTTGTCGCGCAAGACCTCGCAGATATTTTTCTTTTTCTACTTCGCGTTTTGGCGCGCAGCATATGATGCAGGTCTTGGTTGGGTGCTCACGAAACAGAGCAAAAAGAAGTGGATCGTAAGGGAGGTTCAGCGACTCGGTTGGCTTGATGAAAAATGCCACCCCGCCATTAGGGAGTGGATTCGAAAACAATTGGTTGATAAAATGGGAAAAGACTATTCTTTCGATGTGGGTCTCATCGATTGTTAGATTGATTTCATCGATCACTGGACATAATATGCTTTCTGTTTCTAGGATCTTCCCTTGGAGTACAACACTTGGCTCTTATTCCGTCAAGCAGTCGATGTCATCCTCATAAAGTGCGTCTCAATATACGGCATTGACACGTGTATATGATGGAATTTGAATCTAATCTTTACTTTAGTGACTTCGTAGCTTACTGTATGTTCGCGTTTTCCTGCTTCCGCGTACCAGAAGATCTGTCTTTGTTTATCCATGTCATGAGGTGAGCAAGCCCGCCATTTCTCCATTTATGAAAGCCTTATTAATATCTGACAGGTGGTTTGGCGGCATCGCGCTCATTGGATTCAATCTATGGGTTAAAACCGAAGCACATAATGTTGTCAAAGATTATGGATGGTATTGGGGTGATTGCTTCTTTCAACGTGGAGCCTTAGTGTTTGACGGTGTCTTCGAGTTGGCTCCCCACCCAATGTACTCTGTCGGTAAGCTTCTTTGCCACTCCTGCAGCTTGGTGTCCAATCAATTTACATCCATAACCATATATCAAGGTTATGCCGGCTACTATGGTCTTTCCCTGATTTCGGGTAGCTACGCGGTCTTGTTCGTCAGTCTCGCTGGACACGCCGCTCAATTTGCTTTCCTTGTATTTTTCGAAAATCCTCGTAAGGAATATCCCATTTGAGTAGCAAGATCGATGAACTAATAATTTTTTTTTTCTTTTCTCTGTCGTGTAGATATCGAACGCAATTACGGACAAAGAAAACGTATTGCTAACCGTATCCCCATCTTCCCGTCCGTGTCCCAGATAAAGACTGGTGAGTCACACGTCAACGACCAATCAGTCGAAGATGGTGCGCCAGCGCCTCAATCAAGCTCCTGTATCTCTACTCCAGCTGCCACGGAGGGGGACACTGCAACGGAAACAGAGCTTGAGACAGAGGTTGAAGACGAAGTTTCTCCTAATACAAGTGCCTTCCATAGCAAGAATAAGGCATCTAAAATACTGAGGCATCAACCTACAATATCGGTCGACAGCATTATCTCGTCTCACGGCGATGTCGAACCGAGAGGTCCAAGGGGGGCTATCGAACATTCCTCTCAGAGGCGAAAAGTTGTATCCCAGCACGACCTTCTCAACAAGTACTTCAGACGAGATGCCGTGGTTTTACGGAACGTAGACCTCTTAAGGTATGTGCCTCGACCCTTCCTCGAACCTGCAATGTCCGGTCATCGTTCTTCGTATCGCTAACTTACGATTTTCTCGGGTCATTACACGTCTCATTACAGAGCAACGGACGCCATGCTTGTCTTGATTATCTTCTACGGCCTTGCATTTGCTTTCCTTCCCACACTCTCTGTCAAGGGCTCTCTAACTGTGCATTTCGCGCACGCGCTCGTATGGTGCCTCATCCACTACTTCGGTCTGGGCCTGCTCCTACGTGCGCAGAGCGAGAGCAAGTTCCTCGTCAGGCACTACCTCAAGAATTACCACTACGACTATGCGCAGAATGACCGTGGCCAGAATGCGATCATTGAGGCGTTTTCAAACTGGAAGACGATCTATAATTTGAGCATGTGTATGACCTACGGTGCGCGTCGTCCGTTGTTGCGGTGCAATGTGTATAGATCAATATATTGACTAACTCGCTTTTCCGCTTCAGTTTCATGCGCAGGCGTGGCTTGGAAAGCGTACAGTCTCCCGTATGATTGGACCGTTGGTAACGAACTCCTGCGACATACTCTGGGCTCGGTAAGCCTGCTAATTAGGGCGTTCGAGGAGATTCATTTACTTACTCCATTGGCGCCGCAGATCTTGATAGGCCTGCATGTATGGGCTACGATGGAGTCATACGAGGTGCTGGGCATATTTGGTGAGCAAATACTTGGTATGCTCCTTGGACGAACGTGTCTCATACCTGTGTCGGCGGCGGTGCAGGATGGTTCTTTGGTGATTTCTTCATGGAGGAGTTCCCCGCTCATCTTGAATACACGGGCATCTATCGGTAGGCGCAACCATCAGATAAGGCGTCCCTAGCTGAGCTGACGTCGTCGTCGCCCCTTACAGTTATCTCAACCATCCTGAGACGATGGGCGGAGCCGCTTACTTTGGTCTCGCTTTGATTAGCGGGAGTAAGCTGGTGCTCTCATTAGCCGTGATCCGCCACCTTGCGAACTGGTGGTTCTTAAGCAGTGTCGAACAGTACGTTTCAGCCCACTCGGACGCTTTTGCGCCCATATCCCAATACAAATTTTTGACATTGGCTTTCCCTATTTTTTTTGTCTACTCGTGACGCACCTGTAGCCCGCACATGCGCAAGCTCTATGGCAATTCGTTGCGCAAAGATGCAGGGTTTGTGAAAGTTATGAAGAATGTCGCGAGCAAGAATGCCCGCATCTTCGAGTCTCGTGCGGCGAGGCACGCGCCCGAACTGAAACGGGTTGCGCGCGAGGTTATTGGAACGTTCGACAAAGTTTACGAAGAGACCGCAGATGCCGTGGAAGAGTTTTTGGCTCGTTGTGAGTTCTGGCAGCTTATTTTTTGCGCTTAGGCGGAGAATTGACCACCAAAAAAAAATCTTTTTCCCCATCTGCCATGTCATAACAGCTGCACCCAGAATTTCAGAAGTTGTTCAAGATACGAAGATCCTCCTCCGACAGTCAAGGGAAAAGCTGGTTATAACGTATGTTCCGTCCTTGCTCCGTCTTTCATCGAATTCTCGTCGTTCCTTCTCATCTGACCACCACAATCTTCTGCGCAGTCGTGTTGCCAATGTGTCGTCATACGACACTTCTAAGTACCGCGTTTCAATCGTACCTAGCGCCAAAACCGGGAAGCTCGCATATCATCTAGGAGAGCAAATTACCGTCAAATTCCAGGCTCCCCACGACCATTCGCGGAAGGACTGGATTGGATTATATCGGGTGAGTCGGACCTTAGTGAGATTCTTTGCGAAGACGGTTATTGATTTGTGTACACGATTGCCGTTAGGTCGGTGCAAATAAGTCGAGGCAAGTCACCAAGACATCGTCAATGGGCATGTGGCTTCCTGTTCACGACGAGGAGTGGGACGGGGACGTTCCCTTGGGCTTCGACAGAGCCCCAAGCCCCCATCGAGACGCCGAAAAAGGAACTGTCACGTTCAAAGGCAATACACTTCCTTGGCTCGTCGGACGCTATGAGGTAAAACAGTCAATCCTTTTTTGGTCGTGAGCATCATAATTAAATGCTTATCTACTTGCAGGTTCGATACCACCATGACGGAAAATACAATGTCATGAGCATGGATGGACCGATTGAGATCTATGGTTTGTGTAATTCAATCAGAAACCGCAGCGGGAACTGACGCTCTATTTTCTGCAGTGGATAAGCCTTCTGAGGTCAACTTCACCACAGTACGAGAGACTCTCAAGGAAATAGTTCCGTTATGTCTCGATTCAGACCCGTCTCTGATCCCTTTGTCGTGCAAGAAATCGAAATCTACGGAAGACGGTGACACTGCCCTTCTCACGTCAGACACCCCATCGGACTCCGCAGAAGCTGAGCAAGGAATTGACCAAGATCGCGATCCCGATGACTTCAGTTTCTGGTCGGAGCGACAAGCGAAGCGAATATGCGCTGCTATCAAACAGATATTCGACGTCGAATACGCGCCTGAAGTTGTCGTCGCCGATGCAAACCTGACCACCCTGGCGAACCGAATATTGGTCTCTAAAGAAATCTTATCGACTGGTGTCTGATGCGATACGCCTGTGACTCGTCCAGCTCACATGACAATACCAGACGACACTATTTCCCTGTTTTTTTTCTTCACTCCACAATTCTGCATTCAACCTATCTTTCGCATACTCTATCGTGATGTTATCGATTATTTGTGTCCTCGTGTATGATTGTGTGACCATCTCTGGCAATTCTATGTCTGATAGTTTTGAATATCATCTCCATTTTGTGTACAAGTTCTCAGTCGTGGAAGTTTAAATCCAAATTGTTACTCCAAGCAAGTAGAAAAAATTCGACCAAGGGACGTCGTTTTCATGTGCATTATTTGACATTAGTTGCAGTGCAATAGATCTTCACAAGCAGTTCGATAATGAGGACTTGACAGAAGGCATTTTCGCGCGCTAATTCATGAACCGTCCTTCAATTCGTACGAAACCTCATTCGAGCACTGCAGATGTCAAACTTATTTCAACATGCCCTTTGTGTAATGATTGACTTCTCTATTTAATTCATCAACACCAATAAGAATTCTCCACCGACACTCCCGCGTTCATGCCCATGGGATCTGGGTATTACTCGTTGCAGCACATGGGCAAACGATCTCTAAGACCAAGCAAAATCTATATGGGTAGTTACGAACCTAAATTTGATTCACCGTCGTGCAGTCAGTAAGGACACACGGCCGACATCCCTACATGTTAAGCTGTACCGCAGTCCTCTCTTCAAAGGAACACCCGCATGTATTGAGGCTTTAATTTCAGGGTCAGTCAATTTCTCCAAGTTCGCAATAACTATCCCCGACGCGGTGATAGTCGAAGCGATGACGTCTTCTTCGACTTCGTCGATTCTGCAATACGAGACGAGGTGTAAGTACGGAAAATCCTCGAGAACAGTGCGTTTACTTGCCCGTGTAGATGTGAGGTGTACATATCACCCGAGGAGATAATGAGACTTCGAGGCTCTAACAGAACCGACAAGACTGGTGTCATGTCTATAGCTCTGCCATTTCCGTCAGGGACGGCGCCTTCACCGGTCTCTGACCGATATTGGTAATAGTGAAAAACGGCATGCGAGCCCAAAGATAAGGTCGCCACGACGGGGTAGTACTGGGGCCCATCCTCATGAATCTATTGCCAAGGTCACGGGAAAGGAAGAAAAGACGGCGGCACGGCATGACTTACCATGATTCCCTGCCCTGGAAGATACTTCAAAAATTGTTAAAGCTGCCCGGGACTAAAGAATAACACGGATTGTCGATTACCTCGTTCATAATAACGTGATTGGGAATCTTGTGGGGAGAGCTATCGAAGGCGCCAGTGGCTTCGATACGAGACATAATATCGGGACTATCGTTAATCGTTCAGTGCAGGTAAAACAAAAATGAGCTTGAGACGTTACTATCTGCTGACGAAGGCTGGAAGCGATTGCGGAACTAGAGTGCCTTTCGCCATTATATCGCCTCCTGTATGGCAACTTTTAAGACTGTAATAGCACTCAATAAGGCGTCGACAGACCCCATACTTGCAACCTGTAATATATGGTGCTTAAGTTCGAAACGGGATCATCGATAGCCATACTGCGGCAAACCTCCGGTTGTGTAATTTCTTCCATTGAGGTAGGGGAGATTCATTGATCTTTGTTTCATGAGCGGTAATGAATATCTTATTAATCATTATCTGAACGTTAATTCAATACTTACTTTTCGAACAATGTATTCTTCTTCCTCGCTCTGGAATATCATAAGTCAAGTGTGTTATTGAAGAATGAGATAGGGATACTAAACACTCACTGTCACGAAGTTTGGGAAATAAGATACACCATAATCGTCCAAGACACGATGATCTGTCAACCCCGCGTTAGACATTGCATCCATATGTGGGGTGCTCATTATGAGGCTGCAGTCAAGATGGTCGAGGTCGGCAAGCTGTATGAAGTCTTGTCGTAGCTTCAATACTATTGGTATCCGCGATGGTGTCAGTCCACTGTCAGTGTCAGTAGGTCCAAGTTCAAGGAGAAAGGTTGATCGTGATAAAGGATTGTGGGAATATCCGTCTTCGGTCCATGCCGAGAGCGTTGTGGCGCATCATCATTCCACGTTGGCTACCTATTAAGTCCTTCTAAGGTACTCATAACTGGGATAAAACTAATTGGCAACCCCCCTTTCCAGTGCAACCCTGGGTTGCACGAAGGGGTTCCCAAATTGCTTGAATGGAAACACGGTTGCTAAATTATGACCAGAGAAACCCCCTTCGGCATCTCCGGAGTCCTGTGCGTCTGGCTCCTGCCATCGACGCGACCGCATTTGCTGTCGTAAAGAGCTTTTCGTGAGAGCGTAGATGCATTGGATGGTGTACAGATTTTCGAGGTGCTCGCGATGAGAGTTACCGCTCTCATTCGTCAATGCAACCTGCTTGTAACGAGCAGAGCGAGGTCAGTAACAACATAAATCATGATATTTGTACGATATTAACAATTGTACATGCTCCGTGCATGCCCACCTCCGAAACCTTTGCAAACGTTGACATCTACTATTATGAAAAGGTCAATGTCACGAAAACCAAGGGAGGAACCACGTACGACGAGGATGCATTGTTCCGTTGCACGTGCATCTCGGCCTGAAAAAACTCTCACGCCGGCATACTCAGTGCACCATCATTCAAGTCAAGGGTGTTTCTTTCACTCGTCTCGAAACCCTGGGTTTCTACTAGAAAGGGGGATTGCCGATTAGTTTTATCCTCATAACTGGCTCATACAATCCCCATACAGTAAAAATCACCCTGCTGTAATATTTCTGTAGTATTTCATTATATATTAGCATGCAAGAGATACTTAGACTTCAAGGTAGTAAATCATGACCGAGGACGATCAAATCTCGATTACAACGTTTGATTTATGTACGAGAAAAGACATTCGTACTAGCTTCATCGGGTCAGAGCTCGATTAGCACAGTCATTTCTGAGTACCAGTCGGAGGGTAAATTGGCAGTTTCATGTCTTGGTTGACAATCTTTCAACCTCGTAGGTATCCCCGGTACTAAGTCTCGTCTTGTAAGAATCTCCGTCAGTTACATTATATCGAGAACGAGTTTCTCGGCTTATTACACCGTGAGATCGAAGAACAGAACTTCTGAACATAGAGAGCCTGTTATCAAATGGAGCTTGGACAAGTTACCATCTTCTAGCATCAGTTGAGCAGGCTCGCGGATCGTATCATGACATAGTAGATCTACAAGTTTACTATATTTGGGTCCCCGTATCAACCGTATTCCTTTCCCAAATTGTGTCATTGAATTAAAAGTGATTGAGAGCAACTTTTGCCACATGGCCTCAGGGCATTCTGTCGTGTAAAATGATGTAATTTAGGCTTTGCCGTACATACAAAAAAATCCTCGAAGCCCTTTGTCCAGCAAGATAGAAATATGTCCACTAGCGTCTACATGAGGCAGGTACTGGTGGACTCCCGATAACAACACGATATTAATCAAAAACGAGATCAATGATATAAGTACACCAAATTTATAGACGCCTATAACGAAGCGAGCTACGTCTATTTTGGGGAAGTGCTATAATTTAGATGTCAGCCAGGATCGGGGAATTTCGTACTCCAATGATAAAGAAAGACTTACGCGGAGACAGGTGCATAGTTGCATGGGTATCCGCGTCGGTCGCAATTTCCACAGCTAGGCTTATTCCCGTCACACTTTAATTTTCTACCTACAACGTTGATAGTATGTTGTCAGCTCGATGTCGACCTCACAAAGAGATGCCTTACCTCTGCAGAATTGACAAGCCATAGGAGTTCTCTTGGGAGTTCTGGGGGCTTCAATATTCATTTGCTTCTCAGCAGTCAGTAAGTCTTATGTTGGACTGAGTAAAGAGAAGTCAGGCTCACCTCTGTGGGACTTGTGCTAGACGACATGGTGATTGAGTTGCATACCATTGACATTTTGCGATTCCTTTTATACCTTTCTACCTTTCTTCTGGATACTCATCCCTAGGATCATTGATGATGACCCTCTCCTCGTAATCTGGATCTACTTTCCTTCAAAAGGGGTAAGGTAGGATTAAATATGTGTGAGAGCTTGAGCACTGCCCATGAAATGAGCGTTCTCTGTTACTTAACGGACCCTGTTTTCTTAAGTTGCCTTCATGACAAAGTTATGGCGCGCCGGCCTTCGTTGCTAGTAGCGGCGAATTGGCTCTGTCAGATCTGTCTCAATAGCTATGTTTCGGCTTCCCTTCAGCTTCATGAGTAGAGCGCTGTGGCTTCCAGGTCGCTTCGGTTCCAAGGACAACTTAGCGAGTTCAGTCTCTTCCATTTGCGGCATAAGCGTATTTAGACGTGGATTGTTGTTAACTTTAAGCTCAACGACGAGTCGGGGTCTTGGAAGTTCGAGTAATAATTGACTTTGTGTGGAATGCTTTTGCACTTCATGGGCTATGAAATGGTGTGAATTTCCTTAATTTCTGCGTTGAATATATCTGTTTCCCATGTACTTCATAAAAGGAGAGACAAACATTCTACCCAGTTTCGTATTACTATATTCACTTGATGAATTGTCATTCATGTAATTCCTTAATTGGGTAGTAGAATAGTAGCAAGTACTACCTATTGGTATCACTGGTCGTCCTCGATGACTTTGACTGCATTTTTCGATTGAGTAGATAAACATTGGGAGTTCATTCGTCGTTATGGCGTTGATGCCGTGGTCTGACTATTCGGTTATGAGGAACACTATCCAAGCTGACCAGTTGCAAGACAAGAAACAAACTGAATGGCCCCAATGATTTACACGCTTCGAAGCGCGCGTTCTGAGGTTTCTCACCTCCAGAAATAGTCGATCCCAAGAATTAAGTTCGAAGCGATGGACAATGTGTGATTCATGTTCACACATCTAATGCCGGAGTCGCGGGTTTGTCTATTTAGTATGGGTATGACCATGTATCAAGTTTTGGTAATCATTTTACTTAAAGTAATTGTGCCGCTGTTAAGTTCGCCGCCTGTCAACAAGAGGACTAAATAACATAGAAATTGGACTAAATCGCTCAAAGCTTTCAGGTATAAGCGCCTCGGAATAGAAGGCAGCTTAGGTCAGTACGTATTGGCATAACTATTTCAACCATTCCAGACAGGCTTTGAACTTTAAAACCGACTAGCAGTACATTTGTTTCTATTGACTTACCGCAATAACCCCGTCTGAATAGCTATCAAGCTTGCCGCTCTTAACGGTGATTTCTTGGGACGGCAGCTGACTCGTCCCAGCTTCCTTAATGACCATCTACGAAAAGATGTAATACAACATTAATAGAATTCCCCACAAATTAATGGATGTCGATGAGCTTTGAAGCGCGGAGGAATGTCAAAAGAGTATGAAGAAGAGCCGTACCTTATGTCCTGTTCATTTATCTGAAGAGGTGGTTGTGTCTCGCGGAGCTTCATGTCATTGGGGTTAAATAAGTGGGATCAATGAACTTCTATTCGTCCTGCTTGAATTCTCAACGCCCACTGGTAGTAGATGGGGAACGTCAAAACAGGCATTTGCCCGATTGTTTGAGCTTCGGTAGCATAGAGTTCATTGTTCTTTGGTTGAACAATACAATGGTCGATCTTGGTCAAAATGGAAATATGTAGGCAGCGTATGTATAATATTTTTCATCAAGCAGATTCGAGGGTACACTTCTCGGCGAACAACAACCAGGCGTCAAAAACACGTATTCGCCTACCATCACAAATCCATGTATGTCTTTCCAAAGGAGGGGTGGAAACACCCAGGAACAGATCAGAGTGAAAACATGTTCGCGGCATCTCAGGCTGACGGTATTGATGGTGGATTGGACTTAACGTCGAGTTGTTGTGACAAGCACCCTCTAATACGTCGGCGGTGTTCCTGAGGATGTATGGCGAGTCAGAGTACTTTTGGCTAAGGGTGCCCGAAATGGCTTAGAAATACAGGGTTCTATCCACCTCGCAGTCAGGCCGGGTACTTTTGAAACTGATGGTGGATTGTTAATCAAACAAGTACTTCCCTCGCTCAAGAATATATGCAAATATGACTATACAGAGCTTTCCAGTTTCAACCGAACAGATGTGCAATAGAAGCTGGCGCCAAGGAGTTTCCTAGAGGGAGTAATGAAATTTGCATTGTTCTCTGCGTAGATGGAAGTTGGAATTTGAGTTCCAACCGAAGTATGAGAAGACACCGTACAATTTAGATGTCAAGGGCGTCGCCGAGTGGGAACAGAAGAATTATTCTACTCTGTAGGATGATGGTCCAATGAGAAGAGCTGATTTCCCACAACCTGGAGCCTGCAGCAAGGCGCGCACGATGTCCTGAGCACCATGCTTTGAGACCACCACTGCCACCTGCTCTGGATCACATGCGAAAGAATTGTGAATTTTTTCCCTATATTCTAAAGTTGTTATCATGACGAAAGAAAGATTTAATCGATAAGAGCTTACAGCAAGAGACATATCTCGGGGTGTGTGTTTGAAAAGATTTTGATAGCAAAAGCACAGCCAATTGCAGGAGCAAAAAACACCCAAGGAAAGGATACGGGCGTACAAAGTTCTGTAATCAGAGATCGCAGTAGATGTACATCTCAATTCGCGTCGTCAAATGAAATGAATCAGTCAGGCCATCACGTCAGATGCGTAATGCACATTCTTCGCGCGAGAACCAATAAGAACCACCAACCAGATTTGAGCAGGAGGTAGTAAAGATCCGATGCCAGTGCCACCAATCCTCGAGTGCCAGAAAGTGGAATTGGAAAAAGTGCACGGGGAACCAATAAGCGTAGAAATAGCCCAGGTTAATGAGGAATCGAAAATCTGGCAGAGCGTTCTGACAAAACCGAATAGACAATGCCAGAGACTCTGAAGCGATGTAGTGCAACAGAAATTTTGGCGGCTTACCATAGGCTGATCCCAATCCAGAAATTGTTCTCTTTAGGGCAGCGGCGCCCATATGCCAGGTTCCCAGAGCAGGCCGTCAAGATTCATATGAGGAGCATTAACAAAATTTCTCCTCCAAGCGCGTGGCGGACCCTGGCTGTTCCAAACCAACGAAGATTAGAATTGTAGCTCCACAGCACCGTAAGGAAATCGCAAAGTCTCGATTCTCCAAAGCGAGAATCGGTCTCCTCAGTGGAAACAACATGGCGTGCAATGTGATTCAACCGTTGGTATGCAATAATTTCCATGGTAAACCGCCATACCTATACCGTGGATATGGAGAATACGCTGGAGATTTGAGCCTTCTTTACGAGATATTTCAGAAACTAGAAAATAACGTAGCAGTTTCAGCAAGGTTTCAACGTTTCAACTTCGAGCTCGGTTGCGCAGGGTTGCTGCAATAAACATCGATGTCTCTTACTGAACGAAGATAAAGGGTGTCGGTGCCCATACATCGTTTTTTGGGTGTTGCGTCGAAGTTTCCATAGCACTGAGAGCCTCAAACCAACTTCTGTTATTCGTAACTTTGCCACATCAGTTGAACACGGAGGTAAATTACTCACGAAACTTGAACGGAGCAACTGTTTCCACACATTCCCTTGTTTACCGTCGAAGTAGTGTCTTGAATCCCCGTCGAAAAGTGGAAATTTGGTTAGAAAAAATTGCAGCTGCGTAACGGTAGACGCGAATCAAACTCTGGCTCCGTTTGGGCCCGTGGCGAGTTACCAAACAGAACAAAATATTTTCTTCAGAGTTTATGCCTTTGGGGGTCCCAAGGGGGTCCTAGAGGACATCATGATGTCTCTTGACTTCCTTAAGTTTTTTGAACAATCTTTTCTTTCTTCTACAGTAGACGAGAAGTCCAAGGTTCGATCGAGTCCAGGCGAGCGACCAATTCTTGGTGATGTGTGTCAAGTACCTCGACTTGCACGCTAAAATCCCTCCGTCGAGGAAATTATGCATTGACCAAAGGAGACTCCATATCTAGTGGGAAAGATGATATGGCGCCTCATGCGCGTGTCTAGTCAAATTTCCCACGATCGCGCGACAGCCAACGCACTTCAGAATCATGTTTCAAGAAATGTATCACAAATCGTACATCATAGCATGCCTCTCCCTCGCGGACGCGGATACATAATAATGCACCTCCGTCAAGACGGGGACATAAGCAGCACTTTTCTGTCAACCTGCGGTGGTAACGGCTGGGGGCGACGGCGTAGCGCCGCGCGCAGGTGGCACGCGGCAAAACAACGGGCCGATACCGGTCTGACATAGACACGCATGATGCACGCGTCAAACATGCATCCCAATCCGCAAAGGGGTGCCCAGCTTTCTTTCTCCCCACTACTATCTCACTCTTTCCCATTCAATCTTTCATATTCTAATCAATAGACGCGCATAGACAAACACTGCAATGGCTATCAGCGATAACTGGCCTGACACGAGGGCTTCTTTGGAAATCCTGGACGATGAATACGCCAGCCGAATTATCTCGATGGTCAATCAACTTGTGCCTCACTATTCCAGAATCGCATCTTATGCGTCGTCGCTGCATCCCAAACGTCTCTCGTGTCGCCTCCTAGCCGGGCATTACACATGGGGGCAGTCGTTCCTCGTCTACGAACTCCTATTCGACGACAATACGTCCTGGATCATTCGCTTCGGTATGCGCCCTATGGATGCCTACTTTAATACTGCTGCGCAGCTGGAACGAAAGATCCTTAATGAAGTGGCGGCACTTCATCTCGTCCGTGAGCGCACCACCATCCCCGTGCCAGAAATAATCGCATATCACGCACGTCCATCACCCACAAACCCTCTGGGATCGGACTTTCCCGCGTTCGTTCTAATGACCGCACTCCAGGGAATGACAATCGAAGATTGTGGCATTGCCATCCATGAGCTCAGTTCAGGAAGCGAGCTTGACCTTATGGGAGATACTCCTGACCACTTCGCGGGCGACGACCATAAGCGACAAATTCTGCAGCGCTATTTGCGGGATATCGCAGACATTCACGTTCAACTCAGTCGTATTACGTTCGATAGCATCGGTTCGTTCAAAATAGACGCCTCAGGTGAGGTGTCGATAGGTCCCGGCGCAGATTTTGGTCTGGGTCCGTTCAAATCCGCACACGAATATTTTTCCCTCCAGGCCGAGGCTTACGAACAGCTGGCAGTAGCAGCTGGCCTCGACGACGAAGCCGACGAGGGTGAAACCGCCGATGGTGCACAGTTGAAGCGCCGGTTCGTGGCATCTCTGTGGCGCAAGACCATGATGCCACTTGTCGACGAGCAAGACGACTGTGGTCCCTTTCCGATGAGACACGGAGATCTGCATAGCGAAAACGTTCTCGTAGATGAAACAGGCCACATAGTTGGCGTGCTTGATTGGGATTGCGCCGGGACAGTTCCCTGGGAGGCGTTTGCGGTACCCACGTTCGAGGTGTCTGGACATTTCTCCGATTGGGATTCAGATTCAGCATCGAGCATACTTTCCGAGGAATCTCTTATGACACCACCGCCACCACCCCTGCGTCCCGTTGTTCATCGTGTGTTCAACAGAGAGTTGGCCGCGGCGGAGATGGAGAGCACTGCGACCGTGAAGCCAGCATCTGGCAGAAGTCTGGCAGCTTTACATGACTCTAACGCCGGCCATGTTGGCGCATACCTGGCGTACTGGATGTATTCGCTCGCGTGCGACTACGATCAGACAGGCAGAGCTCTGCACCGCATGCTCGGTTCGGATGCAGACATCGACCAGGACTTCCAAAAATTCGCGGACGAAGTAGGCGCACTTAGCGTCCTCGAAACCCAATCCTGAGGCACAATGAGATGCACAATGAAGTAATTCGACGATCCCGGTGGTCGTCGCCAACCGAAAGTAAATATTTCAATTCACCTGTAACATCATCTTCGATCTCGTAATAGAGGTTAGAGCATTATCGCCTGCGTATCTAAATTTCTATGTATGTTTTCAGGGCAACGCCTCCATTTGTAGCCTTCAAAGCTTTCCTGTATATTTTTTTTCTGCTGGGATTCTTGGATCCGTGGACTGTTGGCCTGGTGCGACACTGTAACTTGTATACGTATGTATAACATTAAATACCGGATCATAGACCTATTCTTTACCTTCTACGTAGATCCCTTCATTGCTGTTTGTTTGCGGTCGTAGTTTGTTGACCATGTAGTTTACTCTTCGAAACACAAAATTACGTAAAAGTTTATTTTTCTCAGAAGTAATACCTTGGAGGACACCTCTATCATGAGTTTAGCAAGGCCCGTATCTGTAAAGCAGGACCGTGTCACTTTCCCTCTATTGAATATAAATCCATTTTTTCACAAGCGCCCCGCCTGAACATCGAGATAGACAAGTAAAGTGTTGTGTCCCTTTGGGCAATGCACTGGGCAACATCTCATAGCGTCTACCACTGGAATGCACAGTAATAAAGTGTGATGACCTACATCGCCAACTACCATAAGTATAAAAGTACAATTGGAATGAATGAGATTCGAGCACCCCGAAAACGTAGATCAGGTTCGTATTAGGATATCAGTTCAGCATTTTGGCAGGCCTCGCACGCGCCATCATCCTCGAACAAATTTGCAAAGGTGAGCAGACGCCCATCCTGCTTTTCATCGACATTTTACGACGCAGGCGCCGCGGCACCATCGTTGGTTTTGACTTTCTTCGCCGACTGGATAGTGGGAGGCGCGTTAGTCCCTCGGACGCCCGTATCTGCGGCACCTCCAGGCTCTACAGCACGCTTGCGTTTATCGCCGGTTTCCTCTGAGCCACCTGCCTTTCCTTTGGCCTCGGCGTTGCGGTCCCTGCCCCTGCCGTAGGATTTACCTCCGCCACGGCCGCCGCGACCGCGACCTCCACCTCTGCCACCTCGCCCACGACCGCCTCCGCGACCCCCGCGACCACGGCCACCGTCCTGCGAGCCTTGGTTAAACGCGTTGCGGGCTGCAGCTTGGGCGCGCTCAATCTCGAATTGTTTCTCTTCCTCCTCTGTTTTCAAGATGAGGTGGCAAATCTAATTATAAGTACAAGAAAGCTGACCTGTGGGGACAGTCCATGTCACTTCATGGCTGTTGATTTTTGGGATGGTTGTTTTGATGTATGAGATATCATCTTCTGTGAGGGGTTTGTAGAAGCCTACGAGACCGCTGTTCTCGCCGCGGGAGTATTTGATATAGGGCGCCTTGCCGTCAAAGCGAACCTTGATGGGATCCTTTACAAAGCCGTGAGCAGTGCACAGCAACACGAAAATAAGGAAAGCTAACCTTAATTTCTCCCCATGACACATCCCCTCCGCATCCGTCGAATTTGAGCGTCACGCCGGGGACGAAAGGAATATCCTGTTCGTCAATGGTGCCATTTCCTTCTTCGTTCTGCTTGATGAGAATCTTGTGACCAAGGAACTCGAGGAAAACGTCTTTTTTCTCCTGCGCGCCATCACCCCTTGGGGAGCTCTTGGCCTTGGCCATGTCGCGGAAAGCGTCGAATTTTTTGGAGGACAGGACTTCGCGTCGGTGGTTGGCGCTCTTGCCAGTCAGGCCCTTCTCTTTGATTTTCATCTCGCAGTAGTCCTCTCTGCAAGTCCATCGTTAGACCACAAAGAAAGTATGCGACTGAAGGGTTAGCTCACTTTGACATGATGATCAACTCTTTGTCGTCCCATGTAGGTTTTGGGTCAGCTTTGAGGAATTTATCCACGGATTCGAAGTCTTTGAATTCAACGAATACAGAACTCTTGTAAAGAGTGAGATGAGGAAGAGAAGGATACTATTCTAAAACGCACCTTGAATTTTTTGGCCTCGTCGCGTCTCATCCTCACAGCTGCAACACCTCCGTATTTGCCGAAGAACTCCTCTAGACGCCCTTGTAATGTGGGCTCTTCGTCTCCGAAACCTTTCTAGTGAATGAGGAAAGACATGAGATTAGATTGTATTTCAGTAGAAAGTGACTCACTGCATAGACACTGCGCTCGAATTGGTTCTTCGGTTCCTGGGGTTCTGTGGTCCGTCGCACCTTGGTTCCAGTCTCGTCCACCTCAAGGAATGTACTGAGCTTGATGGCCTTTGATAGCCATGGTACGCCCTCGGCGCTGTAATCACGCATGCGCTTGAATGAGCCAACGGTCTCGATGGAAATCCAGTGCTCGGGATCTTTTGAGTAGAGTGTCCACATGAATCTTGGAACCAAGCTCAGCACCCATCTTCGAAGAAAAAAGGATTCTCAACAAACTTGTCGTAAGGAAGGTTGGTATCGGCGAAGTAAAATTCAACTATGATCCATGTTAAGATAGAGCTTGGAAGCGGTTCAGAGATACACACTTTGCTTCATAGCCTTTTGCATCTTTTCCACATCTTCCATGACCGCGTCAACGGACGTTGAACCTTCAGCTATTGCAGCAGGTGCAACTTCGACGACCTCGGTGGGCTTTTCGGCAACAAACTCAGCCATTTGATTGAGGGAGTTGAGAGGAAGATTTCAGTAAGGCAGAGTATGTATTGGTCTGGTTTGCGTTTTTCGAGTGATAAGAGGAACTCGGGTTAAGGTTCGGCGTTACGGCATCATGTTCAAAGGTTTGCTTCGTTTCCTTCCTACTTTACCAAGACTTCATTGATGAGTCGTGGATAACCTGACTATTGGAAAAGATGCAATCGCCTTTCCTGAAATCAGAAAATCACTACCTACGATTTTCTGTCTCTCCATCCACCAAGAATGAGCTCGCAATTCGCAAAACAATAGCAGACGCGTTGACGCAGAGCTTCGGTGTTACTTCAACCGCGACGTATCTTGATGTTCTGTGGCTTAGCGAGGACGGGGATGACTGTGTCGTCAGAATTGGGGAAGGGTAAATGATCTCTTTCATCATCTTGTTGCCAAATATATGAACGTTTCTTGGTCAGAGACGCCACCAAAGTATTGGCGGCGCTTGCATCGTGGACAGACTCGCTAAGATTGTCGCTCACCAAAGAATCCCCTTTCCTACCTTCCATTTTGTCTACGTAGGGGCCAAGAAAAAAATTCAAATACGTTGAACCCTGATCCTGATCCGCTTCCGTCAATCGTGATCCTCAACATCGTCGATGGGTATACTCCACCCATGCAGTCTGGTCAAGAATAAGAAGTTCTTTTGCTTGTGCTTAACTGCATCCTCCAAACGCTAGGATCACTGTATGCATATGAACGTACTGAAAATTGTCTCGGATATGTGAGTGACCGTTTGATGAGGTATTGGACCTCGAGGCTCTACTGACCAAAGACTTTTGTTGTAGCGTGCCTGAGTTAGGTTAATTCATCACCACTTTAGCCGTTGGTGACGGTCTTCCAAAGAATTTCCCTCACCGGAATTTCTAGATGCATGCACGGTCAGTTTTCACGACTACATGCATAGGGGACGATGCTGGAAGGATTTCGGAAGAGGTGAAGTAACACTCGATATCGATGCCATTTCGCGTACGTAAAATGGGTAGGCCCTCTGAATCGGACGTCAAGCAAGCCCTACTTACTGGCTTCCTTGTAACCAAGAGGACTCTCCTAGGGTGTTCATGCCTCGGATTTATAGCCATACCGTACATGGCTGTCGCCTCTTCGGGATGGAACTAGTTTGGACGCTGCTTCCATCTTTTTCCTTGTAGAAGGGACCGTGGGGCCTCAGTGAGCTGTTTCCACACCACTTTCTTCCTGTTCTTTTTCCAATCTTTCGCTCCATTTTCCGAGAATGCCCGGACAAGTCTAACGACGTGCATACATACATATCACATCGATAGGAGGCAATTTATACAGGGACGGTGAGTTCCTGAATCGTACGTGGGGTCTTTCCGTGTTTCATCATACCTGTCTTTGAATGTTCTCTTAAAGGTGACCTCAGAGACACTGGTTTGTTTCTGCTTCCCCTCTGCACTAGCTGCGACTCGGCTTCTCTTTCGTTCTTTGTACATATTCCCGAATTTGAACTGGGCTTCCTTCCCATCCACTCCTTATAACACACTTGAGCTATCCGCTCATACGAACCTTTTTTTCCGGCCCCAACGATCATGCATCTGCAATTTCTTCGGGTTCATGTGCTCCTTTGGACTCTTTTGCTTACATCGGCCACGGCTTCTGCTTCATCGACCACGGCTTCTATCAGACATCGACGGAATTGGAGTACGTTCAGCAACCATACAGTGTTAGTCCCCGAAAATCCTTTCGAGCTACAGAAGAGGGATGGAACGAAATATGTCTTCATGCATCACGTACGCCCTTTTAATTTCCTCCACTAACGCATGAAAATAATTGTTTCACTGGTCAGATTGTAGGCAGTGAGTCATCAGTCGAGTCTCCTTCAATAAGCCCGCCGACAAGTCTGAATCCTTCGTCGACGAACAGACACGTATGCAGAATCTCTCCTGGCCTTCGTTCAGGTACCTTACTAACATATTTCTTAGTTACCCATATACCTACGCCGATTGGCTAGATGATATGGTGAAAATTGCGGCGAAAGGAATGTAAGTAGACTAAACTTCAAATGCATGGTTTCAAATTAAATCATCATTGGTTTTTTTAGTGACGCTATAGCCCTCAATATTGGCTCAAGCGATTGGCAACGCACCCAAGTCAGCACGGCGTACCAGGCGGCCAAAGACTCAGGAACAGGGATCAAGCTCTTCTACTCCTTCGATCTCACAGAGATGCCTTGCGACCTTAACGACCTTGTCTCCCGCGTCAATCTATATGCCAGCCATCCGAATCAATTCAAAGTCAACGGCAAACCCATGATTTCGAGCTACTCAGGGGATTGCCTAGGGCAGTCTGGGTGGACGAGCCTCAAGGCACAGACGAACGGGTACCTTATGCCATTTATATGGGGCCTTGAAGGGAAGTTTGACCAGTGGCCGGCTCTGGATTCTTGGTATTGGTGCGATTATTTTGGACGATCTCATATCGAGAATTTAATTAATGAGTGAACTTGAAGCTGGGGATGTGCATGGCCGCAAGGCAACTATCCAAAAAATGTGTGTCCCCTCACTCGTCTCTGTGTTAGGAGCTCGTCATTGACAAGTCAATTCATATAGACCGAAGATGACAACTACTGTAAATACAGTATCAAATTGACGCTGATTTTTGCTGAATGTTTCTGGTACAGACATCAGTCAACTTGGGACCAGATACGCCACTACGATCAGCGCATGGATATAGTGAGCTCTAATGCTTCCCTCACATTACGGTTGTTCTAACAATAGGGCTCCAGTACACATCTCAGCTCGAAGAACTTCTACCTGCGCGGTGATGATTGGCTTATAGTCAGTCGTTGGGAACAACTCATGCAAATGCGGAGTACGCTTACGTTTGTCGAAATGGTCACTTGGTTCGTTGCTTCATATCTAATTTGATTAAGCGCCCAGTACTCACGTCCGGGACATCTCAATAGGAATGATTGGGGGGAGTCGGACTAGTGAGTATCATTCCTGCGAAAAGGCTTAGGCTTCATTTCGTTCTCACATTGCCATCAGCTTTGGGCCATTTAAAGGCGCCCAACCTACGGGCACGTTTTACGCTCAGGACTTTCCTCACACTACTTGGTTTGATCTCTCTCAATACTACATCAAAGCATTTCAGACTGGAACTTATCCTGCCATCACAGTGAGTCATTTCTCTCCTCATAACCAATCGACCCTTTGTCTTATCTCTCGAATAGACGTCCAAAATATACTTCTGGGCTCGTCCTCATCCTGCTGGCGCAATTGCGTCGGCCGATTCTTTAGGCAAACCGACAGGTTGGGATTGGACCGAAGTTCGTTCACTCGTCTAATTTGTCTGCATATGGTTAATGTTATGATAGGATTCGATGTGGGCAGCTGTATACTCCACAGCAGCCGCTACGGTGACCCTCAAATGCGGAAGCTCTTCAAACACCTTTTCAGTCGGCGCTGGAGTGTCGAAACTGAAGATCCCTCTTGCTGCAGGAAAAATGACTGTCCAGATGGTCAGAAATGGCCAGACTATCATCAATTATACGCCTTCAGATTATACATATGTAACTAGTCCAGCTCAATGTAAGTTCTCTTATGCTATTGTGGTTATGTTCTTTTGCTGACATCACTAATGAAAACCAGACAATTATAACGCTTGGGTGGGATCTGCAGGTATGTATTTGCGCATGGTAATATGGACTTACTGATTGACCTCATTAATCAATCAGCCGCCACCTCTGAGGGCTCTACGACTTCAACGACCACCACTATGCCGACAACCACCAGTAGATCGTCTACGACGACTTCTACTTCAACATCTGCTACAGCTACTCCAATTTCCGGTTGGACCTATCAAGGATGCTATACAGACGCATCAACGCGGACTCTCACTGGACTGGTTTCTTCTGACAGCGCACAAACAGTCGAGAAATGTCAGACAAGGTGCCAAGCTGCAGGGTACCTGTATGCTGGCGTTGAATATGGGGTTGAGTGTTATTGCTCGAATGCGGTCCTTTCTACTGCTTCTGCTGTTACAGAAAGTCAATGCTCTACGCCTTGTAGCGGCAATAGTAAGTTATTCCCCCCTATGTTTTTCTGTCGGCCTTGTACTAACATTTCCCTGAACCTAGGCAGCGAAAAGTGCGGATCAGCATATCATCTCAGCGTTTATAAAGCAGTTTCTTCGTCGCCAACTACTTGGTCCAATTACGGATGTGTTGCGGAAGGGACTACGGGAACTCGTCGCGCACTGATTGAAGCCTCTTACGATCAGACCAACATGACGCCTGCTACCTGTCAGACGCTCTGTTTAGGGTACAATTTTGCAGGTGTTGAAGCCGGGTAAGCTTGATCCAAATGTCTTATACTCTACATATTGCTAAAGATGGTATTATCTCCCGTTACAGGCGCCAATGTATGTTTGTTTGCTCCAAATTCAAAATAATACTGATTGTTACGTGCTCAGGTTTCTGCGGGGATACGTTGACGAATAATGGTGCCTCTGGAACCATTGCAGCTTCGAGTAACTGCCGAACCAACTGTGTTGGTGATACAAGCATGAAGTGTGGTGGTTCTTGGTACTTGACCGTTTTCAAAGCTTCTACCGCTCAAACGACTACAACGACTACAACGACCACGAAACCCACGACCGCCACTACTTCAACTACTACATCGACATCTACTTCTACTCCTACGCCATCTTCTTGGGGGGCCTATGGATGTGTCGCTGAAGGCACTACGGGCAGTCGTCGGTCACTGACGGGAACTAGCTTCTCGCAAGGGAACATGACGACGTCGATATGTGAAGGACTGTGCTCAGGGTATACTTATGCTGGCGTCGAATACGGGTGAGTGCTCTCAATTACTCTAGTATCTCAAACGCTAAGATCTCCCCCCAAATCAGGCAAGAATGTGAGTCAATAATTATGCAAATGAAGAGACATTCTGAACAGATTGAGAGCAGGTTACTGTGGCAATACCCTGACAAACAACGGTGCCACCGGCGCCGTCATCTCTGCGAATCAGTGCACGACCCCTTGTGGCGGCGATTCGAGCACGACATGTGGTGGGAGTTGGACGATGAACGTGTATACCAAAACTGGACCGCCAACCACATGGACAAGTGCTGGCTGTTATGTCGATGCTTCGACGCGGATGCTTCGAGGCTCAGTAATCGCGCAGACTAACCAAACTACTGAACGTTGCATTAGTACTTGCTCTCAGGGTGATTTCACGATGGCTGGGACAGAAAACGGCAGCCAATGTTTCTGCGGATCGCAAATATATAAGGAAGGCGGAGCAGGGGTTACGGCTGCATCTAGCCAATGCAGCCTTCCGTGTAGTGGTACGCCTCTTTCTTTGACTGTCTTCCAAGATACGAGTCGCTGAAACGAAGTGTTGATATAGGCAATTCCGCCCAGACTTGCGGAGCAGGATGGAGGATAAATTTGTACCTCAAGCCTGGAAGTACGGTGTAATGATGTACTTCAAACCGACTGACCGTAACTCCACTTCTTTTTCTTTCTCGCTCATATTAGATGTAGTGTATACAGTAAACATACCGGAAGCATATATATTCATTAGGATATAAATTATGTAGAGGTGATACCTCCACTTCAGAAAACAATAATCTGTTCTCCATTCAGTCTATATTGATGGCGACCATGATATCGTAAAGACGCACGCACTAAAGTTTCCCCTCACTTTCGCAGACAGGGCCGAAGGACAGTCAAAAACGATACGACAAATATCAGGAATAGCCAGCAGGGCATCGTTGGTACAGCGGATAATGTAGCACTAGAATTGGCGTTGGAAGTGGTCGTAGATGTAGAATCCGTAATCGTCGCAGAAGAGTTCGGAGAAGACGAGGATGTAACAAACGGAGAAGATCCACTTGACAGCTGTCGGGGAGCATACTGCGAAGGCACTGTCACAACTATACTGTCCATATCTGTTGCAGAAATGATATGAGCCATATAACAATCCGCGCTGAAGGTCACATGACACACCGAAGAACGAATGGTTTACGCCAGGATGATTTTGTAGGGTGAGGTTATGCAATGAGCTGTCCAGGTTAGAAGCCAAGAACTTGATGGTAGGTATCTGCTGTTCACAGTTTTGTCCGAATAAACCCCCGCAACCTGAAACTCCATCATAGAACTGTAACGGTAGGTCGTCTAATGCAACACTGTAAAGACCGTGATCGTTCTTTTTGTCGCCCAATATATATATAGCAGAACCTGCCAATTGAGAAGATGAATTGTATAGACAGCTGTGAAACAGACGACGGACCATGGAAATTCAATGAGAACGACGCGCCGTCTTCGTTCGTGAATGTAGTACCGCCTCCGCTAAACAAAGGACCGGTGTTCTTTCCCCAAGTACCGTTGTAGGTTATGATCGGGTCTGTTTCTTCATAGGTAGTGTTCGCCACCGTAGCACTGCAAGAGTTCAAGCAAGTAGTAATGAAGTTGAAGGAAGATAAACTCACCCTGTTGGCGCGATTTGAATGGTTGACTGTATATAGTCCAACAAAAAGGAACTCCCTTCTTTGTCTCCCAATGACGAGAGCGCGCCGAGATTACGCAGTACGATGTTATGATTTGAATAGGTCAGATTTGAGGCTGAAAAGAGGATTTGCGACGAATTGTCTGCAGTTTCTTGATATGCACTTTGTTGTAGAGTTACAGAGTCGATTTCTACCTCAAACGAGCCATACGAAGGTCCCTTGTTGCCATAGATGTACAAGGAGGGGCCTACATAGGGTGTGAGTTCCCTGCTAGCATTCACGGCATATACACGGTCACCTGTGATGTTCAGCGAAACTGAGGCTCCCGCGGATTCCGTTCGGTGGTATGTTCCTCTCAAGTAAGGACCCGATGTACTGTAGTTCGACGCTGAAGGATCCGGTGTGGACCAAACCGCTTGGTCTTCATACGTTAGAAGGCTATCAAAGTCATCAATGGTGACGTTGAAGTTGACTGCAGATGCATCCATGGTAACAGGAGAGTTGAATGAGGTGTAGGAGTAAGTGGAGTAAGGTGTGACAAACTCGTGTACAGCCACAAGGGACCAAAAAAGAGCAACACGAAAGAAGCGCCCAGAGCGAGAACAGTCTAATTATATATGTAGTGACAAGTTATAGATACACGAACACGAGATTCTACTGAGATACGCGAATGACAACTTTTCCGACGTGGTTTTGCGATTCCAAATACTGATAAGCGCTGATGGCATCCTCAAACTTGAAAACTTTGTCGACAATTGGTACGGTAGTGGTCGGGTTAGCCTCAATCAGGCGATTCATATCCTGGAATCTGTGAACGTATCAGTAAAGATTATACGGTGAAGTTATCAATGACTGACTGAGAAACTGAACCAATGTAAATGCCCCGAATGTTAAGAGCCTTGCTCAAGGTTGGCACGATGATATCCGCAGCATCAGGAGAACTCTAACGACGATTGTATATAAGCATACGAAAATATTTAATGCTCGAGAAAAATACGTACCCCAGTCAAGAAACCGATGACATGGATTGAACCACCAATTCTTGCAGCCTTGATGGATTTCCCAAGCGTTCCTGCACCTCCGACCTGCCAATGCAAGAAATTTGAGTGTCACTTCAGATACAGAAAGCAGAATTTACTGACCTCGATGACATGATCGACTCCGCGACCGTTGGTCTGGCGCTAGTTAGTAACCAGAACAAAAGTCTATCATTTGAAGCTCACAAGCTTGATAGCGGCCTGGTCCCAGTCAGAAACTTCTTTGTAGTTGATGAGGTGCGCGGCGCCATGTTTCTTGGCAATTTTAAGTTTCTCGTTCGAGGATGATGTAGCAATTACGGTTGCACCAGCAGCGACAGCGAATTGGAGAGCGTGCCTGGAATAAACTTTTGTCACAGCTATTCCATACCGTCAAAAAGCGGTACTTACATGGATACACCTCCAGTTCCCTGAACTAAAACGGTATCGCCAGCTTTGAGAGGCTTTGGTCCATAAAGCGCGTTGTACGCAGTCAAAGCCGCACAACTGTTCGAAACACAAACTATCAGATTGTCTGTCCGAAAAGTATCGCAGATGTCTTACGGCAATGTGGAAGCTTGTTCGTAAGTAAGGTGAGCTGGTATATGAACCAACGACTGTTCAAATTGATGTCATTAACAAACTCAACGCTGAAAAGAACATCGCAAACGTACGTGCGCAGGAAAATTCCTGTATTGAGTCAATACACCGGGAGATTGTCCTCCAAGCGAAGTTTTGATGATTTCCTCCGTTGTGTCTCCGTAGACATGATCAGTGGAAAAGTTTGCACAGACCCTGTCGCCCTTCTTCCAGCCAGTTACTTCCTCTCCCACCGCGACGACCTCTCCTGCCATGTCTGAACAAGGGACGACACCAGGTTTTCTGAAGCAAGTCTCAGGATACGATGATGTCATTGAACTAAAATGAGCTTACCCAACAGGATAAAACCCAATACTGATACCGAGATCGCGGTACTTTGAATAGAATAAGCTTTCGTTCTTGCAGACATCCAGACAGCGCGCTTTCTTACCTGGAGAGATACAGCATGCACTTTGATCAAAACTTCAGTGGCTTTAGTCTTGCTGATAGCAACTTCCTTGATTTCAAGATTCTTGTACGTTCCTATCTGAGTATTTAAGACTGTCAGCATTGTGTCAAGATGGCTGTCGGACGAAACCTACTTCTCTGAGTTTGTACTCCTGGGTTGTGGTTGGTAGAGCTGACATTGTTGAAAGGGTGGAATGGAAGCTGAATGAAGTCTCCACGAAAAACTTCGATGTTTTATAGCTCCTGGCATTTACTAATCATCCAAGTTGAGGTATGTCATGATCGCTATTTTCAAGACATCTGAATCAGCTTGGGTACATTTCTCATCGTTGGGACACACTTTAGCCTGAACATTGACGGCTTCGGAAACCCACGGCATTGGCCTTGGAATCATGCTTTGAGAAGAATAAGCCAAGAGCGTTCGGCTTTCTAACCATTCTTCTTTTAGTGCCACCTATTCTCCATAACGTAATACGTGACGATTTTTACACAAAGGCTAAGAAGAAAGACAAGGAGGGAGACGCTGAGGTCTAAGTTTACAATAAGAGTCAATCCGCGCGAAGTCATGCCAACGAATATAGAGGAAGTTTAACCGTTTGAGAAGAATTTATTTTTTTCAGAATCTTCGACTCGAAATATGCACATGTGCGTGGGAATTGAGCCAAATATGTATATGAACATCGACAATTTGATACCCACCGACTTGAACTGACGTCGCCCAGCACCTCAGCATCTGGATTCTGCCTTACAAGCAGAGATCTGCTATTGGAGTACTTGATTGAATAGTTCGGCCACCCCATGCCTCAAGGTAAGTAATCACCCTTGAAATCAGATAATCTCGTCCCCCAAAGAATTTGTAACTGTCCAAACCAAGACAATCGATGCGCACTTTCAAAATATTTTTGCCTAGCTGCGCAGGTCTTACGTAAATTGGGTAAATCCAGAAATTCGTTACAATTCCCTACGTCTTATATACACTACTGCCCGAACAGTTCGAATTCAAAACCACTGTGACTTCTGTGGTCGACATTCCGGATATGGCTGGAACGTATGACATTCTCGAGAACTATTAATGAATGCTGTACACTGAACTTGCTCTACATAATCACCTATAAAGTTGGTAAGGCTGTTCGCCGGATTTTGGGACGTGCATGTAGACTGGCATGTCAAATACTTTAGCCGGATTGCAAGAATGACAATTCTAGCGCTCTGAATGACTTGGTAATATCCTGTCATACTGCAGTTAACGGACCTCGTCCAAATGTTCTTTATCTTCTTATTCATACTTAGATCTACGGCCTAGGTATCTGATCGATGCAGTATTAAACCTTTGGGCATGTAGGCGCTTGTGAGGTAACCTGAATCCTGACGGGGACTTCTCATTGTCCATGATGGCCTGTCTTACGTCGTCTTGTCATGATACACTGTCTCAACATATTCCGTATTACTGAGGACTGGGGATGATCATCTGTAAAGCTTAGAAAAGCAATGACATCTGCTGTGGTTCCGATATATTTTTGGATGCAGTGAGCTGGAGCTTCCATTGGATATCTTCTAGCGAGATGCCTTACATACCATGGATATTGCGACATGGTTGTACTTGACAGCAAACCCAAGCAACTTCCCCATGTTAAGACCCCATTTGCATATGACTCGCGAGCAGGACTTCAGGAGACCATTCCCTGAAGGTTGCACCGAAGAAACTCTGCCAATTGTACCTGCTGATAAGGATACGTGCATTTTCCGAAGCTTGTGAAACAAAATTGGTCATGTCGATTCCGAGGTATCTATGTCCAGATTGAATAAGAAAACGAGGTGAGTTCCCATCTATTATCTGATTAGAAGGAAGATGCAGGAACCCTCAAGGGGCCTTGAGTCTTGACGGTGACCACGGAGTCCTCGATGGTGCCGCTACTTCTTCGTATGTACTAGGTGCATTCCAGAGGCCTCAACGATCACTTCTAAGTAAATTCCTCGATCGAGCTCAGGAAGTCGTATGTACTAGCAATGATGTTTGTGGAAATCAGCATATACATGTGCTTGATCTCAATTATCGCACTTCATTTCTCCTTGGCAGCTATGCCACCAGAGGACACACCACCTCATGACGTGGCTTAACTTTCCCTTCATCTGTTTTGGCCCAATCGAGATTAATTATTATACTTCGGGCCATTGCATTGATATGTCGAACTGGCACGGCTCTAGCTTTCTATTTTCTGGTCTACTAAACAGGAGAAGTGATAGGCATAGAATGGATTAGCCGTTCAATTGGTAAGAAGAACCTCCCCGCTTCTATTGCAAGCTGGTTTGCAAGCTCCGTAGATCTATGCTTACAACCCTTCGATGTCATTTAGACCTGGCTAGCTCCGTGGAAGTCATGTACTAGTGACCCCATATCGCTGTTGGACAGATATGCCTGTCAGAAATACCCTGTGCGAATCACAGAGAGATAAGGAACGGCCGCCAGTTTCTCATCGTGGTGGTTGTGAAGCATCAAATAAGATTATAGCTAAATAGGTCTTTGTTTTGATAGAAACCATATGTAATTGTTATTGAGTTTTAGAGAAATAACCACCGTATTGGAGAGAGATTCCTATTTCCACTCTTATGAAACTTAGAGGCAAAAAGGCATGCGTGTTACACCTGACCCCTGGGATGAACACTTCTGGAAGACCGTAAGCCTCATTTTTATAACAAGTTCACTTCCCTTCACTTCTTGTTCTCTTCCCTTCTCTTCCCCCTTACCTATGAATATTGGATAAAGCTATTTTCTTTTCTGGCTGACATCTGGTACAGGAAAGACTTATTCTGCAGCTCCCATCCAGACTTTCGGAACTGTGAAATGTCGTAAATTTTACAGACATCGCCTTCGAGATTACCCTTTGGGTAGGCTCGTTATCTGCCGCTATAGGAGTGGTCGCCGTCGTTCCTTTCCTCATGCGTAGCTGACGCATTCTCATCTCAAACTATTCATCTTATGTTACCCAAGACAAGCTGGGCATGGGTAATATGTCGACTATACGCCTCTGCTCTCGGAGTCACGATAACTTCTTCCCGATTGGCTTCTGGTTGCTACTACCAGTCAGGTTACTCTGAACTTAGCACAGCGCCCATCGGATTCAGATAGTTATTCTTGTCAAAGTTAGCTAAAACGACGTTTCGCAGCAGCTTACCTTTCCTGATGATAGATATAAATTAACGGACTAGTCTCGACTCTCTGGTCTGTTTTACTCAGCTGAATGTCTACGGGTCATAAATACCGACTCCAATTTTACTGCATGATTAGCAACTCTGCTGTGGTATGTATTTGCCATATATAAGTTGTAGCATAAGTAAATATACTCAAGGAAGACTGACATCTCACCTGAACTTCTTTGACCACTCAGACTGCCGCCGTACTGGGCTTCTGCTCGGCCTGCTGAGTTCTAGATTTTTACGAGAACGTCTTTTCTTAGAGAATTCACTAGAAATTCACATACTCAATGCATACCCATTTGACTACTCACACGAGCACATTATTAGCGCTGGAGTTCGCGCGCATTCGAAATTATGTGTATAAGGCATTTGGTTTTGTGACAGGATTGAGAGGCTTGAGGAGAAGTAGGTAGGGCGGCCAAGTTGTATTTTGCCTGCACCACTTTGATCTACTGGAGTCGCTATAGCTGCCGAACAGACCGCGGACTAACATTCGGGGCCTTGCAGGCCCTGAACTTGATCCGAGCTTCAATGCCTAATTTTCCACGTTTTCGAGAGGCCGGAACCGAGGAATAGTGAAGCGTCCATGAAAAGTAAGAAAACATAATAGTACTGAAGTCTGAAGCGCCTGGTGTTTTTGTAAGGCTTATGACTTTATTCTTCAGAGGAATAGTCTAGTCAAGACCCAGAGAAGTCATATGCTCACGGTCATTTCGTATGCTAGAATCACCTGGAAAGACAAGCGAGGTGACAATCAAAGAGTGCCTTAGAGTATTTTTGCATGCACACTGCCCCAGGTTCGTTCAGCAATGGAAGGAAGCTTCGGTTCCAGTATTACTGTGAGATACATTCCCCACATCGTTCTCAGTATGTGCATCATATTTATGTCTTTGATGAGAAGCGGTCGAAGCTGGAAGTTTGCACGGAATGACATCAGAGAGGGGACTTATGAAGAGAGTGAACACTGGATTCTCTTAACCGCCGCTCTATGTCCTTGGGGACAGCAAAATTACGCCTACTACTCTCAGGCCTGTCTTTCAAATGGAGCGGAAACCCCGGGTGTTCAGGACAGATTGGGCTTTCGAACGTCATCTCTACCAGCTCATTTCTTCAATTATCACAACCTCCGATCTATTGCAGAAGCGGATATTGAACTCTATACAAGGCGTCGAAATTCTTATTGAAACATGTAATACAGGCGCTATATTGGTGTGGCGAATGAGTGTCCAAACAAATGAAATCGATGAAGAAGGTAGATCAATGCCTCATGCGCCGGAGGTTAAACGTTCTTTGCCGTATTCTACAAAATCATCAATAGTTGAGGGCCAAGCGGCTTTAAAAATGTGTCAGAGACCGTGGCAAGCTCATGACAATAATTAAACATCTACCTTCCATGTCATAGTTCGAGAATTTGGAGTCGATCGAGCGGATGAAATCAAGAAACTGCACCGAGGAAGTGGTAAGAATGGATGTCGAAATTAAGATGGAATGTACACGAACCATGACCCAGGTATCTTTGCTGACGCCCTTGATCCCTTTTTTGTTGAGAAAGTCGAACCACCACTGGTACTCCTTCCAACCTTCTTCGTCCATCTTGATGTCATCGTCTCCATCGCTCGCAGTGACATGGGACAATGCCCCACCAGTCAAACCGAGAGGCAGCAACAAGTTCCAGAAAGCGATAGCGGTCTCAAGGCCTGAAAGTAGAATCACTCAGTAAACCTCATTTCCAAGTCATAGATCACCGTATTGTGAACTGAATTGACTCACCAAGGCTTCTCTGTCCCTCTGCTCGAGCAAAATCGAAGGTGTGGTTGTAGACTCTCTGGAAGTATACCGGATCTGAAGCGAGGCGACTTCTCAGCCTTGGTATTGCGCTCTGCATGCTCTTTATTGAATCCGCGCTAACGAAGGATTTAGTGATAAGATATGGCAAAAAATTCTTGCTTAATCTAAAATAAAATACTTACCCTATAGATTTCCAACCATCTATCCACCCTTGTCTTTTCCACTGTCCCATTTGTGGTGATTTTAGCTCATATGCAATCGCTAGCAACACCACGTCCTCAGGATCAACCTCCAAATCCTCACAGAACTTTATGGTCCCATCCACGGTAATATCATCGTCATCTGGGTCTGCCAATTGACGTCAGTCCATGAACGCGCAAGATGATTAAGCGTGATGGTAGATGCGTTACGCACCTTTGTATGTATCAAACAGCTGTGCCAATTTGCTTGTTGACGGTGCTGACGAGGCTTTTTGACGTCCCGAACTCGAGAACGCGGAAGGATTGTTATAATACGCATCAATCGCAATGTCTAATCGTTTGTGAGCTTCAATGAATTTGCGCGCATCTCGCGTCCTAATCAGCGAGTGGCATTCTTGATCAGCAAACGATTGCACATCATAGTGGCCGTAGACGTACGATGCCCCTGTGATGGCACAGAACTGAGCGACGTCGTTGTCGAGCTTCTTATCGCCCATGTCGATGTGTTTATGGGGTGATGTTAGGAGGCAACGACCAGTTGATTCCGGCCCCAGAATGGCACAGAGTTCACGTGCCCTGAGTCAATGTCAAATTCCTTCCAGATGAAAGTCAAATTCTCCTGGTTGGACTTCATGGCGCCTATGGATGTACCATGTTGCATCGTCAAAGAAAGTACAAGGAGAGAAATTTCGCTCAACCACCCACATTGGTAAATTGTTCACTCGTAAGGGACTCACAGTCAGATCGGCATCAGCCGGGCGGAGATTAAATATGTCCATTGTTCGAAACTTGCGTTGAACTTCCTTCCTTTCAACCTCAAACTGCATATGTTATGATCCTTCTCTGTATCCATCAAATCTTGTCTACGCCTCTTCTCAAGCACACGCTCTGACACGTCTTCCGAAGGATGACCTCTGACTGTGCGAGGAGTCGCCAGATGCGCCTGAGTGTAAGAACGTCAGCATGTACGACAGGCTCTCCTTGTGGCATCTATATTTCCGGTTCGCCCGTTTTCTATTTCTAATGACTTGTTCATTCACACTTTTAGGTGCTCATCCACAACAGACCCCGTCTGTCGGCCTTACAGGATCTCCCGTCTGCATTTTTATGCGCAACAACGCCCGATACTCACGCCGTCAAACAGTTAACCATGTCGTGCGATGTCGCGTCTGGGTTACATTTCGGTACTGCTTCGCAGGAGTCGCAGAAATCTGATTTTTCGAATATCTCGCACTTGTGGTGTCCATGTCTACTCCGGTCGGGATGGGTATAGTCGGACCGTTGTTTTCGCACTGTCGACTATTCGGCTGGGCAAGTTTACAAAGCGACGTCATTCATCGCGATAAAAGAGCGCCCATACTGGTGACAGATCATGTTTTCATTCAAATCTTTTGGCACCGTCGTTATGCTGGCTTACGCGGACCTTTCTGTTTCTTGTTATGGCGCATCTATGGATCCCAAAACTCACCACGCTGTGCGCTATTTGCCTTATGCGGAAGCCTAAGCCGTATATATCTTCTGACACTGCTCTTCTTCCGCTCTGACATGTCATGTCATCTGGCGACAGAAATGATTGCTCGGAGCTTCTAGCTACACCACTTGAATAACCTCCGAGTCTTTTTGTTCCAACCACCTTTTTCCTCATCTGTCCGGACTCCTCATCATTTCATCCATTTTGGTTGACTGACTCTTTGGATGGATGGTTACTCGACTGCTTCTTGGTTTTGACACTGGCCCCACCGCCGTCTGTTTGATATCAGTTTAGCGGCGTATCTTCGAAATCCATTTCTGCAGCGAGGCCATATGCTTTGTCTTCCCAGATAGTCAAGGCAGTGCACCTGTGTGAATATGGGTATAACGGTTGCAAACATGTTCTCTGCATTCTACTTGGCTTGCATCCATGACCACTCGGAGGACCTCAAGCGTTATCGCGTACTCTATTGAGAAAACATGACTCCCATATGTGCTCTTCTGTCAGGTTCGTATCGCTCGCTGAATTATGGTGTGTCTGCTAAATATACCTCCCAGCCGAAACAAATTCCCTTATCCGTCTTCAGCACAAACTTCAGTTACATAGTACTTGCATTGGCGACCATCAAATGCATATCAACGTGAGTGTTGAGGTGCGTCGGCTCGCGGACATACTTCGACTTCGACTTCGCACGCATCTGCACTGCAATGACATATCGCTTCTGGGTTTCTCCGCGGCAGAGCAATGGAGGATGAAGCTTTGAAGCTTTAGGTCAAACCACACACTAATTGACTCGGCTCGTTTTCTACTCCTTGATGGATGTCTGCCTCGGTCGTTCCAGGTCTCTGCCACTGTTATTTTCTCTTCTAACTTATCGATTATGCCACTTGCGAGCCGAATAGGTTCTGTGAACTCCTGCGGTAGATTCTGGTGCACTGGCGTGCGTGTGCTGTGCCTGTCTGGGCCGCGCGTGCCCGTAGTCTCGATATGGTATGTCGTTTTGGGACGGGGACTTGTCAGCCTCGAATGCGCGTGGTCGAAAGAAGATACCGATGCCGGATCTACAGTAACGCACCACGACAAGTTTTTTGGCGAGAGCGGAGAGGTTATATACGCGCATATGACGCGTGCACGCGTTAATTATAACATACCGTGGGTGGCATGCTTGGGGGCCCCGTGGGCAACATTATTTTTTGCTTCCCGTGTTTCTAGGTTGGAGCTTCTTTTGGATATACTGTGTCTTATTTCAGGCCAAAATATCCACGATTATTGGAGCTGTACCACTCGATCTATCGTGCCACAGTTCTTATCCGATAATCAACGAGCGCATTGAGATGTGATGGACACGTACGGACTGCGCATGCGTACTCGCTACCAGGGGATCGCTTTCTTCAAGGATATAAATTATGTACTAATCCGACGAACTCCCGGCCACATAAAAGAACGGATAAACTTAATTGGAAACCCCCCTTGGAAAATTCGGTTGCGGAGAAACCTCCCTCGGCATCTTCCGGTTTGCCGCGATGCCGTATCTGGAAAAGAGTCTGCGTTTGTCGTCGTGAAAATGAGCAAAGAAAGGTCAGTAACAATATATTAAGCCATGAGATTCCATGATATCGACGATTGTGCGTGCTCTACCTGGTTAGCAATACCCAAACTCTCCCTTAAGTCCTCTGCACCTCTAATTTCCTCGTCGACATATACCACGTAAAAAGGTTAGTGTCGTGAAAGGGAGAAATCACGTTGTTCCGTCGCACGTGCATCTTGACTGCTTGTCATTCAAGTCAAGGGGGTTTCTTTCAATTTCAATTGGCTGGAAACCCTGGGTTTCTGTTGGAAGGGGGGGTTTCCATCCTAAAAGAACATATACGCGAACTGAGACGCACCGTGGATATCGTGGCTATATGGATTTGTGCACTTCTCTGTTTTCTTTGACTTGACCATTCTGAGAAGGAGAAGCAAGTGGACACGGTTACGGTTACAGTTACACCGCGATGGGGGCCTTTGAGTAGCCGTCTTGCGTATATGCCGTTAACTCTGCCTCAAAGTTAAGGAAGTTCGGGATGTCGACAAGGTTAGCGACGGAAATTGGAAGCCGGGTTGGCTCATGGGATGCAAACAATGACTCTGCTCAAATTGTAAGGTAATCTGCGCCTGGGGTAGTACCACTTCCTTAAGCATTCAATCGACACATTGTTTGCGCCACAGGACGTAAACGAGCAACTATGCTTACCAGATCAAAATTATACCTGACAAGTCGACTCCGTTACAGTCAGCCGCTGCGGTGCCCAATACGCCGCTGCATGCAGGTTCATGATCATGATCGATTCTGCATGCTCGATGGATTGATTTAGGTTAGTAACATTGCATGTATCGCGGTGATGCCTGTGAGCTAGCCTCGAGGCAACGGTACATTACCCGACCATAAAAGCATAGACACCCTTGAACTTGTCATTGTGTAGATTGTCGTTAAAAAATGACGTCGTACAGCCGAAGAAGTCGAAGCATACATTCTCGACATTCCAGCAGGTGCAGCATAATCGGCTTGCACGCACTTCTCGCAGAAGAATCTCCGCTTCTCCAAGCAGTGCTGCGCGCCCCTAGTAGACCTTTATCATCTAGCTCCAGGCTTGTGGCACGGGTCATGTAGCGGCGAACTTGGGAACGCTGGTGCGATCTTGCGTTATCTGCATATTACATCCATCTAATCGACGGCGTTTGCTGTCGAATATAATTAAAATCCTATCCGTCGGGACTGGTGTGCAATCATATAAATATATGATTATCATCAATGTCAATGCATCCAAATAGGCATGTTTTTGAATTGGAATTGGAGCTGGACACGTCCAGGCGCTAATTAACTGTCGCGGGGTAAAAAGCGCCCATAAGTTTTTCTCTGTATGTACTTGCATATAATCATCGGGTTTTACGGCCTCCTGGAAAGTACATAGTCTGGACTATTCGCATTATTTCTATGCAGAAGCTCAAATACGGAGACTGCGAAGACGCCGATACGGAGGTGGAGGTACCCCGAGTGTGTGTTATTATTACGCGTCGAGTCAGTGAATAGGAGCTAAGAGTTCGCGCTACGTACATTGTCTGCAGACTCCGTGTCCGTCGTAGCCCGCGACCGACGAGTTCTGATACCTGAATATGACCTCATTCGCTTAGCGCGCGCGCAGGCTGAGCGGCGTGGGGCGCTTCTGATTGCGGTCGATGATTTAGAGCCTAATTTAGGTACTCTGACGTTATTAGTGTGATTGTGCCCCCATCGCACATAACGCGCCCACAACCAGCCAGCGCGTTGACGAACTTGCAACATCACATTATGTGTATCTCCTGCTGTCCGAATAAAATCAGCAAAGCACGTTCAGATTCAGTCAAAACCAGGTTCATGACATCCAAAATCGATCGTGATTTGCCTACCTTTCCATTGTTTGTAACAACACCACGGACCAGCGCAATGGACCAACAAGGATGCCGCTCGCGATGACGCCCGTCCTTTCTCCTCGTTAGCCGATATGCCGTACGGCGGCGCTCAGCTTCCAGAGACCAGGGCTGAGGCGCCACAAGGAAGGCGCACTGTAAACTTGCAGCCGGTGGCAACTGTACAGCCCAACTGAACCATGTCTATCAAAGTCACGTCTGCATGTCTCCTGTCGTCGGGCGTCTGTCTGTCTGGGCGTCTGGATGCCTGTCCGGATCCCTGTAGAGTAAACGCATCTGTCGACGTGTCCGTCTGTCTACATGATCCAGAGCCTACATTCCGTACATCAACCTTCGCTCTGGGTGTGCGTGCTCTATCACCTCTTCGATATGCTTTTTGATGGAATAAATTGAATGATTCGGGCGCTTATGCGGACGCGAACGAGAGTGACTATCTTTTACCACGCTGCAATTAAATACTACCGACCCTACCTCATCTACGTACATACGCAACAGAAACAACGATAGATACCCGGACACGTCGAATGTTGACGGCGGCGGCGTCAACAACATCATGCATCCCAACCCGACGACGACGACGAAAACAGCAACAGCAGCAGCGACCAATGATGATGATGATGATGATGATGATGATGATGACGCGCCCATCCTGTCTGTTCAATGTTCATAACAGCACGTTCATGCTGCATATGATAGCTCACTTGGATTGTCGTAAATTAAGACACCCAACACATTCACTTCTTGAGGACAAACACATTGATATCCCGCGTCCAGACGCCGAAGCCGACGTTGGGCGCTTGCGGCATAGTTATACATACCGGACTCGGGAGTGCGTATAAATAGGCGCACATACCTTTACCTTTACACTGAGCTGGCTGGCTTGTAGGTAACCAGCACCTCAACTCCACCTCCAATCCCATCGGGGTACCGGACACGAGTCAAAACGGATGCTCTCATGGTCTTGAGCGCCCTGGAGCTTTAAAAAAAAAAGTTTTTCAGCGCCTGGGCGTGATGACGCACGCACATTGTTGCCCTCTAACTCTACCTGAGCCGCAATCGTTTCCTCCCCCTAGCAAGCTGCAAGCTGCAAGCGCCCTCAGGCGGACAGATCGTGCTTAAATTTGAGAGTTGGGGGGGTAGGCTCACGCGCTCGAGTTCGATATGGCGCCGCTCTGATTGGACTCTGAGGAATTACACAGGTTTGCTATTGTAACCCGTAAAGATGTAGAATATATAATATAGATGTCGCTGGTGTAGTGTTGGCACAAATCTTTCAGAGGACAAGGTATAGCGGGGGGTTTTTTTTTTTGGGGGGGGGGGGGGG
>QFFD01000204.1:0-17125 GCA_003314615.1 Pholiota microspora
CCCACTGTTGCTTCCTCCATCCTCTCCTCAGAAATGACGCAGACACCATCCACGTTTAACTCTTCTGGCTGGTGCGCGCTCTTGTCAGCGTCAAGTGTAACAATTTCACGATCTTCATCATCATCTTCGTACCGCGCGCTCAGGAGTAACGCCAGCGCTTGAGTTTGTGCTGCTACTTCCGAGACATCCTTGTACCCCTGGCAATGCTTGTTAAATTTGCGCAAAAGTTCTGGCCATGATAACGGAGCGCCATTTGGTGCTTTGGCGGGATTGGAACGGCGCCACTGGCCAGCGGTCAGCGCAGCGCGCAATTGCGCCCAGTAGTGCCGTTCCTTAGGGGTCGACATTGATATCTCCAGGGAAGTAGGTTAGACTACTTGACCCCAAGTAGACCTAAACGCCTGAATTGAAGCTGAAATTGAAGTAAGAAGTAAAACCACCTGAAGTTGTTCAGAAAGTCTGTAACAGCGTAAGAAACTCAAATTCAATTGGAATATATTGTCACGTGGCAGTAATGAAATTGCAAGCCGTGCGCCCTGCCAAATTTAAACTCCGCCACATCGAGACAAAGTGCTGTGTGACCTTCCACAGTTTTCTAGGAGTTCAAATAATTGTCTGGATAGGGTTGTTCAAAGCATATAAGAAGAATTTTAGGAGTGGAATTTTTCTAAAATTTCCGGTTCACTCAATCTTGCATATGCAAGTGCAATATCTCAGCTCCGAGGGAAATACTAAAAATTCTGCACCCAAAAATTTGAATAAACATGTTCATATACCATAATACTGCTTTTTAATTTGCGGAAAACCATCCACAGGAGCCTGTGCAAGTCAGACCTGTTTTCTGAGCTCTATACCTTGGATGAATGTGCTAAAAAAAGGGAATTCCCTCATCAATTGGCTCATTAAGGGAACCGCAACATGCCTCCATGAAGCAATTAATGGTTGTACTCACCTTCTATGCCTCCGAAAAGAAATGCTTTTCAACAGATACACTCCCAATCCGCCATTAGCATCATAAACACAAAAAAAAATGCACAAAATCAGACATTTAGCGTTCAGCACACAGAAAACATTTGCACCTAGAACACAAACTCCGGCACAAGCAAATGCTACCATGTCTTCACTAGAGTTTCTTCAGCAAGAGGTCAAATTGAAGACAGAAAAGGTTATTCTGCTTGCAAAGAAGCTTTGAAACCGCACGAAACAGACAAAACGAGCAAAAGAATCTTGTACATGAATAAATTGAAAGAACACAATAACAGTGCATTAACGAGCTCGATTGCGAAATGAGGCACATACACACAGGAAAAATAACTCATATTCCCTTTGGTGCAGGTTACAGTCAGCGTATGATGCACAAAAAGCAGTTGAGAAGCAAACAAAATTCACTCTGTATCTTGATGTAGCTCATTTCATAAAACTCCGTTTTGTTTCTTAATTTCAATGTATTATTACTCTGCATAAAATTTATTACTCATTTCTATAAAAACTGCTAGTTTAGAGGCTCCAGGGGACCGACAATGGGGTGAAAATGTAATGGCTCAGTTGTGATCATTATCCAAGATAAGTGTGGGAAGATGAGATCTAAATCCGGTAGTGGCCACTTTTCCTGGCACATTTTTGGCGGGAGGTGCCAGACCCCGAGTTGCAAAACAATTTCAGCAGATCAAATACTGACTCTATTGAACGTCGAACCTTCCCCATATCATTGGTCATACTGAGCATATTACTATGTCCACCGAACCAACAACTTCATTCGCAGCATCGGGCGAAGAGGCCATCACACGAACAATCGCTCTTAACGAGAATGAAGTAGGACCATCTACCGCAGGATTCGAGTTTCGAGAGTTCTATGAGATTGAGAGAACTGCACAGGAATTAACGAAAGGAGGATACAAGCGTGTGTGTGTTTCTACCATATAGTTGCTGTTTCTCTCTGACGGTAACTTTTCTGAACGGCAGATTGCTCTACAATTTCCAGATGAATTACTGCACGATTCAGTACCTATCTTTCGCCATCTGACAAAACGGATATCGGAACTGCGGGGGGAGTTGGTGGCGAGTGATGAAGAAGAAGATCGACGAGAACCTGAACTTTATGTTCTGGCAGATACATCATACGGAAGGTACGATCAACTTCGGATGGTTTTTCGAGCTAAATCTTACAGGCATATCTTCTAGCTGTTGCGTAGACGAAGTAGCCGCACAGCACGTCAACGCAGACGCATTGGTACACTATGGACATGCTTGTATGACCTTGTGAGTAGTCACCACAGAAATGGGTTCTCACTTTAACTGACACTGCACGTTCCAGAACTTCTCGGCTTCCTGTCATATATGTTTTTGGCAGGCAAAAACTAAATGCAGAACTATGTGTCAGAGAATTTCTCCGTGCATTTGATGCGGGCGACGATACAGACAATTTAAAAAGCAAAGCAGTAATGCTAAAACACAACGTGATATTTACACACATCGCCGGTGACTTTATTTTTGCAACAGCTATATTGATCATATACTGATTCGGTTTGTAGATGCTGTACTGAAAACCCTCAGAGAGGAGCTGAGAAACAGAAGGCCACCTATATCTGTGATATACGATGAAATCCCGATTTCTTCCTATCTCACCACCAAAACGACCACGAATGACCCGGAAATACCGCTGGAGCAAACTACAATATTCTATATTGGCGGTGAAAGTCTGGGGCTAACAAACCTTCTCATGACGAATTCTGCTTGCGATGTGACCACTCCCTTTCGTATTCTAATTTCCTTCTCTAATGGATATCGTAGGTATACACATTTGATCCTCGAAGAGGCAGTGCCACTCTTGCATCCGGACGGACAAATAGGCTATTAATGCGTCGGTACGCAGCGGTACAAAAGGCGCGCGATGCAGACGTGTTCGGTATCCTGGTAGGAACACTGGGTGTCGGTGAGTATCTATGACACTCTCAATTCCAAGTCCACAGTTCACTGATTGTCTTCTAGCCTCTTACCTCCCGCTAATATCCCATCTTCGCCGCCTGCTCGCACGCAGAAGAAAAAAAAGTTACACTATCAGCGTAGGAAAACTTAATCCCGCCAAGCTCGCTAACTTTCTCGAAGTGGAGTGCTTCGTCCTTGTAGCGTGCCCCGAGAACAGTTTAGTGGAAGGAAAGGTGCGCGACACTAAAAGTGTTGCCCAGCGTACTTACTCACATAGTATTGTAGGAGTTTTTGAGGCCTATCGTAACACCGTACGAGCTTGAAGTCGCGTTGCGAGCAGAACAAAGCTGGACGGGACGCTATGTGCTCGACTTTGGGCGCCTATTGTCGGACGCCAAACATGCGGCCGATTCATTGCCAGCCGACTCCGAGAACGTAGACGCGGTCAAAGACGACAGTGATGATGACGACCAACCTGTCTTTTCATTGATCACTGGGACGTACCGGCACGCCAAACGATACGGCGGGAAAGACATCATGCAGGACGAAACACGACTAGTTCAAGACACTTCAGCGTTAGTTTTACGGAACAAGGATAGTGAGGTGGCGCGGGTTGATAGCGCAGCTGGTCAGTTCCTCCAGCAACGCACGTACCAAGGGCTGGAAGTACGGGTTGGTGAAGATGCTCCGAGCGTGCTGGAGCAAGGGCGGAGCGGTATCCCCAGAGGTTATCAAGATGATAGGGTACACCAAGACATTTGATCCTACGCCTGACGCTATCGATAACACTTGCATTGCGCTCAAACAGCAGGCTCATCTGCAGAAAGAACGGACCGAGGCATGCATGATCCATATATCAGAAATCGACCTTATTGTCAGCATTGTATTTCTAACGCACATCTTTTCGTCAAATACTGGTCAGTGAGGGGTGTATACCTGGATATCTGGCGCAATTGGGATCATCATCACCGTACGACATCATCGACCTACTCAAGCCTTTCACTGTCAGTGTCTTTTCACAACATTTCTCGTCATCGTGATCATTTGAAATTCGGCGCACAGAAAGTGTGCCACTCAACTGCAGGAAACAAAAGGCAGATTTCACATGACAAGCGTACCGAGTGAAGTAAGTACTTTGGAAACGCTCACCATCATTTCGCTCCCAACGCAATACGTTAACATTCCATCCTACTGCTCGAAAACCTATACGCACTCATTAATCCTATATCCTTTCCAATGGAACGCTTTTCTATGAGTGGCACTTCTACCACTGATATTCACCCCTCCGCAGACGTGCAACGGACTGGAAGAAACACGGATGCAGATATTCAAAGGCGTATCCTTGATCTCAGGGTTGACCTAGCTACTGTAGAATGCAACTTCTACCAGTTTGCTCTAAACAACAAACTTGTCAACGATGTGGCACAGTCATTGCCACTTTCCCCCCAATCCTCCTCTCGGTAAGTCCGTTCATCTAACACCAAGTACCTCTCTTCCTTCGTACTGACATAAAATAAGCGACGAGATTTTCAGGCGCTTGCTAGCGTAAGTCTCTCTGAAGCTGTGATCTCAGCCGCGTTTGACCTCGTTCGTATTTAGCAATATCGCTCCGCATGAATATCAATCTGAATGGCAAGATGTCCCCGTAGAGAAGCTACTACCATCAAGAAAAATTACCAGCATTAGAATTAAACGAGAGCACACAGAAAATGTGGCCCGAGGCGATATGCCCAGAGCGCGCCGGAGCAAGCATACTGAGCCAAAACTTCCTTACACAAAGCTCAGGCGCGCAGCCAGCCCCGACTTCAATGACAATCCTCCCAACCAAGGCGGATCTTCTGGACGTAGTTTACCGGCATATTGGACACCTCTACCATCCCCAACGAACAATACTCGAGTGCTCAGAGCTTCCCGTCTTTCTGCATCTTCATCTAGTTCGAAGCCTTTCACTTGCCCCGCACACCCCGAAGCCCGCGATTCCCAATGGCTATACGATTAGAATGTCGACTCCTCATTTGTTCCTTCTTTCTGCTGTGCCGTTTGATTTCCTTATACAATTCAATCAAAATTCCATCATTACTTATACTTCAGCCATCCATTCAACTTCATCCTTTGCCATTCGTTGGTTTTTTGTCCCACGAAGAGACATTATCAGTGGGTAGTGCTCACTGTTAATACTTATCATTTAGGACTGTTGTCCTCTTCATTGAACGCCTGCAATGACCTCTTCACCTGTATATCTTAAAACGTCAAACGTTGTGCTTAAGATTCTTTTCCCTCTTTCTCCTTTTAATCCAGAAATAATTTTCGATCAGACCTGGGGTGCGCCGGAGGAAGTACTGCCATGGCCCACGGGGAGGGGGCCCCCATCGAGAAAGAGAGTTGCTCTAAAGCTCGTTTGATGACAAGCTCGAAGAATTTGGACACGAGCCAAAGGCGTGGGCATCTCTTTTCCGGCCTATCCTCACGCAGTTTGTGAGAGCGTTTGAAGGGAAAGAAGACATCAATTTCTGGCAAAGGATCATTAACTTTCATCCTATATGGGGAGGGCCCTATATTTCGGGATGGATCGCCATGTTCGCAATATGGGGAGCCAACGAAAAGTGGGTTGGTCCATATTTAGCGCCTGAAACCAAGGATTCCTCTACGCAAGACTTCGCGATGCGGGCTGGGGGAATGGGGGTAGGCAGTGCCGTCAAACGTGCGCAACTTCACGTAGAGAATATTCCGGCGGGTTACTGTGGGGCTTGAGCTCATCACCTCGGAAGATGGAACACAATGCATTATAGTCGCTGGTAATGTTGCGGTGGACATAGAGGGCTTCACCTTACGACCAGTGCCAGGATGGTTCATGTTCGCCGAGGCTAAAGACCAGCCGGCTCCCCCTTAATGGAAGATAGCAATGGACAAGCAAGCAAAACAAAGCATAAGAATCAAAAAATGGAAGGGAAAACAAGCCAGGAGAAAAAGGGCGACAAAAGTGGAAATTCGAAGAAAGGTAGATTCACTCTGCGCTCGATCCTCCATTTTGTAGTATTGTGCTGGCATGGAGGGAGATACTAATGAAAGATCCTGTCAGTATGGAGTCAAGCTTGTGAAAGCATCAAACATTCTGGACGCTATTCAGGTCTCGAAGCTGGCTACATACCTCAAGCTCAAGGTCCCGAAGAGCCTCATAAGTACTCAGTACTCATTTCGGAAGAGTTGGCAACAAGTTCAAAAGAAAGTTTTCAACGGGTTGACGTTGAATGTGGCTGTGCAATCTCGATTCTCACGATCAGAGCGCTAAACACAAATTACATAGCACAATTTTATTATCATAACTCTTTCACTGTATCTTCCATCATCTCTGTAATTTCTCCTCCGAACCAATACCCGACCTCTTTATCTTTTCTCTTCTGCCATGGGTGCCTACTATGATGAGATTGAAATTGAGGATATGGCTTGGGATGAAGAAAAGCGGGTATACCACTACCCTTGCCCCTGCGGAGATCGTTTCGAGATTACTCGACGCCAACTAGCCGAATATGAAGATATTGCAACCTGCCCCAGTTGTAGCCTTGTAATACGAGTTATCTTTGATCCTGTACGTGTACGCTTTACGATTGCGATGGAATGTTTGCTGAAGAGTTGTCATGTTAGCTCGATTTTGAGGATGAACCTTCCGATGAAGAAAGTTCGGAGGAAGATGAAGAAGAGGGAGAGGAGGAGAACAGTGACGAAGACAATTTTGAAGACGCTTTGGAGCGCCTCACTCTGTCTGATGAAGCTCCGGCGGCTGTTTCCACATCTGCCTAAGGGTGCACAAGCACGATTGCCGATTGTGAGTCATCTTTTCCTTTCTGTTTTGGGGTTTGCCTGATTGCTATACAGCTTTCAATCAATGTACTCGGGAGTTTCGCACATACTCTCCCTACTAACAGTGGTGCACGTACGACACGCGAGCTCAGAGTGCAGCACCTGCTATGGAGCCAGCTTTCGCTGCGCGATCGAGGACGGAACGTCTCATTCGTTTCAAGGATATCACTGACAACCACCACCAAGCTCAAAATATCACCCACCTCAATACAATAGACCTCCCAGCAAGGCTCGGGACATCTTGCGTTGGCGTTGCAGTATGCATGGATGCCGGCATTCGAGTGACACCGAAAACCAGTGATTGACCCAATATACCACAGCATTTCTCGGAATATTTTCATTTCTACGGCCTCATAATTTGCAAAGACATCCTCCTTGGATTTAATGTATGTATGTATGTGTAATTATTTGTGTATCAAGCAGATGTGGTGATTTCGTGCACAACTATACGGCACCTACTCATTTTCAGCGATCTTGCGTCCGTTTAAGTGACACGAATCCTGTTCGCACTTCAACGTTCAACTTTCAACGGCTTGCAAGTCATCTCGGCGTGACGCAATTTAAAACCTGATGCGAAAGACAATGTACATGTTTTACATTGCACAGACCAGGTCATAAGATGGCAATAGGAATTTGGCAAAGATTAATCGAAATAACATTACAGCATTGAAGCATTAACTAGTAAAAGTTGGGTATGGATGATGATACAGTAGATGCTGGTCGTGTATGAGCGCGTAAGATATAGTCGCGCGTCGTTGCAATGGAGACACGGAAAGGGATTGAAGATGCGGAGAGACAGAGTTGGCGGAAAAAAGTTCAAGAAATTATGAGGTGGAGATTTAATATGTCCCACTCGTGAGGCCTCTGGAACGTCTGGAACGCCCTGTTCGGCGACCTGATCTTCTTGAACCGAAGCATCTACAGCAGAGGATGTCTGCGATGACGTTAAATATTGTTACGATGACCTGAAGGAATGTCAGAGAGCTGTATATCGTTCGATGAAACTTGTAGACGTACTGTAGTGATGGCACTAATGATGGCCATGATGAGCCCGGCAATGGCAGAGACGATAGCATTGAGTCCACGGCCGATAGCTGAGAAGATTGAACCCTGAAAGAAAGTCAGACGATGCGCGAGATCATAGACAGAAAAGATCGTACCATGTTGATAGATTTGAGAAGTTTTTGGGTGGTTGTGAAGGGTTGGTAGGTATAATGAACGGAACAAAGAAACCGAGGTATCTTTATAGGGTCTGTAAAGCTTTATTTTCGATGACGTCAGGTCTGGAATGTGGCGCCGTCATCGTCAAAACTAGGCACCTAGCAGACACCCACGTCATTAAGTGGGGCGGTATCCATAGCCACTCCGTTCATTAAAAAGTGGGGGCTTACGCCAAAATCTAGCATTTCAAGTATAAGCAAAGCCTGTCTGTGTACATCTATCTGTTGGATAGATTCCAGAGCTGTGCTTGAGAAATGTTTTTTGAATCCGCTCAGGCCCAGGGAGCGATCAGAATGATGGCGACGCGTCAAGCGCCGGTAAGCAGGCTGTTAGGGAACACGAGCAAAAAACCATCAGGAGCCCGGGTTCCCCGGGCTCGTTCAATGCAGCGTTCAGACTACTTGATCAAAACATACACGGCAGGGAGCTACGAAGGAGCGCCCTTGCTTCGTGTGGAGTTGAATTAACAAGATTCTCAGGCCTTCTGAATCCAGGAACTCGTATTTTCTGCAGACTACCATTTTCACAGCCTGTTAGGGTCGAGAAAGACTATTCCACGCATCCGAAATTAAGCGCCGGTGCTGAATTGGCGCTTGAAACAAATAGAACATAACGTCCCAACGCGTCTCTTTCGTTTCAGCATCTCGCGACCTCGACGATCAAAAACTGCAGTTTCTCCTCTACATTCTCCAGCTCTCTTCTCTGTAGAGAAAGAACAGCCTGATCTCGATCCTTAGCGCTCAGCCGTTACAAAAGCGCGCACGCAACAAGCAACGCGCGGTGATCAACGCGGTTGAAATACAGCTGGAAAACTCCGATTGAGTGAGTCATTTCATTGATTGTTCATTGATCAATATCATTTCACGATATTCAAAACTTACCTTGTATCCATCTCCAATAATCCCTGCTTTACTCTTGATATCTGCGTGCGCAGAAAAATGGCTGAGCCCTACGACATAAATTTTTGCTTTCCCGTGCCGGAGACCTTGGAAAGCGACCGCATTGTCCTAACGCCCTTCGTCGTGAGTCATCTGTGTACATCCCATCTAGGGTTCTCCTCAGTCGCAATCTCCTCACCAAGCCTTCGAACCACGCCAAACTCTTCGTAGACCAAGCACACATCTACCCAGAAATATTCCGCTACCTACCTTTCGGCCCGTTCAAAGACGTAGATGACTTCATTACCAACCTCATGGACGCCCGTGTCAGTAAAAATCCAGGATACGTCCTGTTCGCCATTTACGACAAAACTCGACCGGCATTGAACGCAGATCACCCAGGCGCCCTCGCAGGTCTGGTAGGCCTCATAAACTCCTCAGCCGCACACCTCGTCACCGAAGTCGGATGTGTCATGATCCTTCCGCCGTTCCAACGCACGCACGTCGCGTCGAACACGATAGGGATTCTCCTGCACTACGCGCTGGACACCTCGCGCTCGCAGTCGACGCGCCACAGTCTCGGGTTGCGGAAGGTCGTATGGCAGGCGAATGTGTTGAATGCGCCGAGCGTGCGTCTGGCTGAGCGTATGGGTTTCACCAATGAGGCGATCCTCCGGTGGGATCGCGTGCTGCCTATAGGGAAGGAGGATGTAGGAAATGGACTTCCAGGTAGAGAAGGTGATCCGAGGCCAGGGTGCGTCGGGAGAGATACGGCTTTACTTAGCCTGTGCTGGGATGATTGGGAGAAGGGTGCGAGAGAGAAAGTGGATGCCATCATGAAGAGAGTCAATTAGATTGCGAGTAGATTACAGAGAAGGTCCCTAATCTACCCGTTACGCCTAATTCGTTATGCCGAGTCTAACAACGGCGTCTATCAACAGAATAGATTAGCGCCTGTCGGTGATATAAATAGCATTGCTTCGAGTCGTATGTAAAATCATTTTGGTAGACCACATTGAGATTACGACGGTGCTGCAACGAATATACAAACGCATCGAAGGATGGTATAAATCAAAATACATTGTACCAGCAGTTGCGAATTAACCTGAGTTTCAAGATAGGCGCCAGCGAGACACGAAAGTTATATCATGTCAAAAATAGCTTGGAAAAACGAAGCTTACTTGGAAATGAAGATCTTTCCTCAGCCTTTCTCTATCAATCGGGTTTATAGGATGTATTTATATGTTAGAGCAAGGGATTCATCTCCATTGGAGTCGGATCTCATTCTCAAGGAGAGACATATTGCTTCGTGTAAACCTCAGTGGTCCTTTTACAAACGCGACAACAATTCGAGCTTTTTACTGGCTGAAAGACGACAATGAGGTATATTGATGCATGGGAAACTTTGTGGCCTTGAGGGTACCTAAAAATAAAATCCTCCATATACCCTAAAACCCAGAGGACACTTTGGGTTTTATGGGCAGGCGGTGCATGAAAACTGCTTCCCGCGAGAGTTAGAAACCTAGATATATTAAGAGCAATGTGGTCGTCGCATACAACATTCAACCCACATAAAGTTTTATGAAGCCACAATAGCGGTAAGTGCTCATTAGACCAGTTAGAGAAATTGCCCAACAGGTCCACATGCAAAGAACATTAGATAGAACTCATGAGAAATAGTTACCGCTCTAGTGTCATCGTTCTGTGAATTGCCGGGGCCGACAAGTAGCAATGTGACAGGATCCAAATGCGAAACTTTCCTGACAGACGGTGCGCGACTTAATCCATAGCACGCGTTGAATTTCACAGTCAAAAAATAGATGGACAGACTTTAAATAACACACTATGAAGTAGATACTCAAGTGATTATTCACCATGTTGAACGAGAAACGCGTAATTATGCTACGTGATGTGCATATTTTTCGTCTGGCACGAGAGTGGAGAGATGGGATAAATCTCGGGAGTATGGATCGAGAACCAAGTTCAGCTTGGCTACGATGGGGTTCAAAGATGCACTTCCGAAGTTATGAGAGAAATAAAGACAATCTGCTTCCGATCGCCGACATACGTAGTTCTCAAGGTCGAATCAAAGGGAAGTCGCATGGAGTTACCCTCGGTGAAATCTGCAGCTTCTCTGCAATTGTACACTCGTTCCCATAAGGCATTTTTATCTTGGCCGCGGCATTATATCGTCTCGATGGTCCTATTAAGCGACTTTTAGGCCTTTTCTCGACTGATCAAGACAATGAAGAAAGACGAGCAAGCTGAACAAAGTAAGATACGATAAGTCCAGGTGAGACGAAGAAGCTTGGACAACTTTCCTTCTCAGTACAATCTGTCAGTAATTTCGGTCCACTCGTGATATACGTCGTTTATTAATAATTAGAATCGATAAACGGAGAGAGCAGGGGATGTGCTAACGAGACCCACTTACAGCTGCGTTGACATATCTATATACAGTCGAACTTCCCATAACCCATACCCCTCAGTGGAATCCCCAGGCTATGGGTTATCGGGGGTTATGGGTTAGGTGAGGATGGCTAAAAATAGACATATAAAAGTACGAGCAAAATTTATAAAAGTTTACTTGAATCTGCATTTACTGACAACACTGCCTACCGTACAGGTAATAGAATGGTGTAGTCTGTGTATTCACGAAGTCAAGAAAGTTGAATAGAACTTCAATGACACACCATCGACCCCCGCAGATAACTCACAGACCTTTTCGGGCGATCTGATGGTCTTGTTTTCACCGTTTCCGGGCCAAAATTGAATATAATTTCCGCTCTTCCAAGCTAAAGAATCCAATTGTCGTACCAATATATGCCTAATTCTGTGCGAAAGTCAATGATCTGACCTAAAAGTTATGGGGTTTTCTTCCGGAGGGGTATGGATTATGGGTTATCGCGGACTTATGGGTTACGGGTTGCAATTCCCCGCCCACCAAATTGGTGGATCGGTTTTGCTATGGGATTCAAGGGGTTATGGGTTTTCAAAAGTATGGGTTATGGGAAGTTCGACTGTATGCCCATCTAAAAGGATTCCCAGTTCAGCCTTCGACGGTCATATTCGGGAACAAGACAGTGCTAGACGTAGCCAACATCTCAGTCAAGTTATTGTCTATCGTCCAGATGTTCGTGCCGTGAATGATTCTTGATGAGACTGGCCGTCTATGATAGGAAACATGAATATCTAGGGACATCTGCGGATATGGTTTCCCCAACTTCAAAACCTTATCTATTGACAACTGCATCCAGGATTCTGAGGGGTTCCGTCCTCGATGATTGGACAGTCGGCCGGTGTGAATGAATAGAGTCATCTGACAAAGAAAAGAATGCTGGTCCGAGAAGTTCAGATTTAGACGTGTAGACTATGCAGTCTATGCTACTCAATCTAGGACGTCTGGGACGTACCAAAAAGGAAGTAATTCCCAACCCTGATTGAGCCTGCAGCGTGCGCACGCACGCACCGCGCGTCACCGCTGCCTCACCGTCGTCGCTCTGTGATTCTTATGTATTACACCTTTGATAAATTGCGTGAATTGGAAATATGCTAAACGCTTCAAACAACCGATCCATAACCGCTATGAAGCCACGAGTTTCAGTTCTAAATCGAAAGATAATCAGAAATTTCTCATCAACTGAATTTCAACAAAGGACGCTCGGAAACAAAGCCTTCTTTACTCGAAACTTTGTAACGGCACGGCCAGGGACATGAGAGGCTTTTAAGCTGGTGTTTTCAGTCTGAGTTTGGTCTGCGTGCATCCCACACATGTCAGGCTTTCAAGTTTGAGCCGACCTGCTCATCGAATTCATTAAACGCATAGTTAAACTACGGTTTCAAAAGCCTCGAACGATTTTTTATTCAGCACATACCTTTCTCGATAACTGTAGAGCGATAAAACACAGAAAATGCCTGTTCTTTTGGCATAGCGTATCGCAGAGGTGCTTTACTCGTGCATATTTCATATCACTTGGGGCGTCGGATCTCGCTTGCCTGGTTTTAAGGCTATCAGGCCCCCGGAAGCATGCCTGTCTATCATTTGGCGAGGTAACTGCGTGGGTATGCTTTCGGTGTTTGCCGCAGCGATGTGGAACTTCGAGAAAATGTCCTCAGAATCGACGTCGTCTCAACTTTCAAAGAATACTGTAGTTTCGTTGTCTTTTCAATAAGTATGGAGTAGCTTGTTTCTGTCCTCTTAAACTGTGTCGCACCAGATTGTAGTGATTAAAATCACGCTTCGCTTTACATCCAAACTGGCATTGTGTCTTGATCTACTTCGCAGGAACTCATTTCCAAAATACTATCCTAGCGAGTAGTACCTCAAGCTTAAAGTACACAGGTGTAATCAGGATGCAAATTGTTCAGGTATTCCGTGGCTTATGCTGGACAATGGAGAGACAACTCTGAATCCTAATCAATGGGCTCATGGTCACTTGTGTAGTGAAAATTTCTTTACGAAACTGTGCCTCTATGAAGCACTGGAATGCATAGACTAGACATCATAAGGCCAGGAACGCTAACCGCCGGAAACTAGTACTTATTGCGTAAATGTTAAGTCAGTACTGAAAATTTCTTTGAAGATTTAGGTTTCAACATCGTGCAGCAGCTGGGAAGCAGTAGCAGATCTAACTCATTTTGTCACGCACAAAAACTTGAGATTTTCTCATTGCTTACTTGTCTGTATAAACGCAATGTACCGTACAAATGCTCAGCATCGTGGAGTATTTAGTAGAGATATTGTAGTAAATTTCTATTTTCGGGAATACAAAAAGTGGACATCCCACTGCTACAATTCTTGATTTCAAAGCTACACAATAATATTTTTGATTATGCATACGTACCAGTTGACTGCAGCTTTTCGATGCGCAAACTAGTGTTTTCTGCTTCGATTCCTATACTGCAATGACCGTTTTCATATCGTATTCTGAAATAATAGGACAAAAAATTCCATATATAGGACACATTTCTGGCTCTGGGATCTCAGGTAAGTATTTGAACATACTTTCGGGGGTCCTGGTTATCTTCAGAGGTGTCACTTAGGGGCATGTCGAGTGGACACGCGCTTGAATCGACCACGTGCCGGTCCCTCGTTGTGGGACCGGTTTTCCCTCATTCCCTTCTTCGTTCTAGATCCATTTTCCGTCCGGCTTTCCAGCCTTGCAGGCTTGAATACCCTCCAGAATCTCTGTTATCTCCTGCAAAAAAAAAACGCTGAAGAAAGGTATCGCCGAATTCAGCAATTGTTGGCTCTCCCCGGGCAAAATACTTTGTGCACAAGAGTAGCGTTTCACAAACGGAGAACCAATTCTCGGGCACGGCTAGCTACGTGGGTCGGGTAGAGATTTCATTTTTACACGCTAGGTACGTCTGGTATAAGTAGCCAGGCTCGAGCGTTGCGAATTAATCATCAATATAAAGTCCGACAGAGTCCCATACGGATCCGCTGCTGTCCTTTCCTCTACTTCCATGACCATGGCTTCTCGACAGAGCTCCCTCTTCAAATCCACTTCCCCTCACCAGCCCGTCGCCATCCTGATGTTGATAGAAAACTCTCTGGCAATGTCCCAAATCTGGTCTGATCTTCGTGATCAGTACCTTGACCGCCTCGTCGAGGCTGCTACTTCGGCCAATGGTCCTGCCACCCCGGTACGAGTTTCACAGACGTTCCAAGCCTTGTTTTCTAACCGCTTCGCGTAGATCACAGTGTCGGTACTTGAAAGTTACCCTTGCCAAGAACATGGTATAAACCCTTCTCTCCCCCGACAGTATAGCGGGAACCACGACGGGCTGCGCGACGTGAAATTCAATCCAAATCCTGATAACCAGATTTCCATCGGGCGTATCAATAGTTGTATCGATGTGAGTATATGTCCAACTCGTTCCACCCGCCATGTTTACAATCTGGTATTCTGAAGTTCCTCGACTCCTTTAAATTCCAAGGGCAACCAGCTGCATTGCACCTCATCATAGTTGCAGCCACTCCACCGTCCGACGACAGTAGCGAAACATGCGCATCGCCTGGTGAATATTCGCCCTGGATTTTTCTCGCTAAAAAGATGGCAGAGGTGGGGTATTTTTGGCTCCTCGAAACGTGTCTGTATAATTGATCGAAGATCTTTTCCGCAGAGGAGTATACATTGCCATATAGTCGTGAGTCCTCAAAATGCTACGGGCTCGCTAACGACGTTATTTGAAGAGACAGTGAGTTTGCTAGCATTACAAGTCCTTTCTGTTTGCGGGCAGTTAGGCGTCTTAGTGGCCACCAACACTGAAAATCATTAGCTTCGGATGCAGGCAAATGTCGAAGAACAACTCTACCCACCAGTCGATCCTTCAAAGATATTACTCCGGCTGTCGTCAAGCGCGGCTTATCAGGTACAACACAATTACAGCGATACAGGTTTGTCATTGTAGACAGCTTTGACATTGCGTATACTAACGTCTCTCAATCCTTCGCGGATTGGCTCTCAGCATCTAATGTATATGTACGTAACACTCACTTTTGTTTCTATTCTATATTTTACTCAATGGTTCTCTGAACTGTTTAGTCTCCTTCCGAACGGATAGCTCCGGGCCTTCCTCGAAGAAGCTCGTACCCCCCTGCCGACACTTCTTATACGGACCCTTTTGCTACCCCAGCTCTCACTGACGGGGAACCGCCGAGCCTGGTTTCCCAACTACAACAATTCCATGGCCTCACCAAAAAGAAGGTATACGGCGCCAAGCCCGTCCGCCAACCTTTCGTAACGCAAGAGCGCGTTCGAGATAAGTACACACAGATCCCAACGCTCTTGACCATGCCACCACCCGTAATAGACCAGTCCTCTTCCCCTACAGGTGGCGGAAAGGCAATCTCCCACTCAAGGGCGGACCGTATGGCGCGTGTCGGTCAGTCGAGTCCTACAGAAACGCATTCCCGCCGCCAACATGGCTGGCCAAGGCGAGGATCGCGGTTGTCCACGCCTGAACCTGAGAACATGTCATGGTCTTCCCCCTCTTCCACATACCACGATACGTCGCCTGGAAGCACATACGTCCCTTCCATGTCCTCGGATATCTCGTCACCGGTAACTCCCGTGACTACTATGGAAGAGATTTACCATGGGCTTCCCAAGACCGTCCCATCGACACCTGCGACGGCTATTCATGGAATGAATCCTTTGATGAATGTGTACCAGACGGGAGGCCTGCCGGAGCCGAGTTGGGCCCAGCAGCAGCAGCAGCCCTCGCAGTACGCTGATGGGTACGCTCAGTCGTACTTCCCACCCATGGGACAATATTACTCGAATGCAGGTGACATTGTTCAACGAAATGGCCTCCAGGCTCCACCGCGTGAACAAGAACCGCAACCCTCCCCACAATCTGCCGTGCCTCCCGCAACTTATACACCCTATGCGACAGAACAACAAGCAACCATTGTTCGCCCTTCAGTAGCACCCATACCCACTCTCAATTCATCATCTGTGAATGGCAGCACTACTTCTGTTGCATCTGAGAATTTACCTTCGGCACACAGCAGCACTCGGGCCGCTGCGCCTAAAAGACGTGCGTCGCAAGAGGACGAAGAACGGTTCACGTTCAGCCAGGACTTCGTTGCAGCCACCGCTGCGCTATTCGAGGCGGAAGTTTTGCCCGCCTATCCCAACTACCCCGGAATGAGTTCTGGGTTGTCTACGCGCGGCGGCATGCAGGCGGCAGCGCCGCCTCCTGCGCCTGGACCTCAGACAGGGGAACTTTACGCGTCGAGGGTCAGAAGCAGCTACCCGAATGCTACTCATGGGCCCTCGGTGGGCAGCACAGGCGGCTCAGGTCATCCTGCGCCGCCTGGTTATGGCATTCCATCGAATGCCATGATGGCACGCGCGCCATATCCAAACTACAGCGCGCCTGCGTACCCTCCGCCGTACGGCTCGTCCCTCACGGGCTGGGCCGGCTGAGCCCGTTATTTTGGAACTAACATCCCTCATTTTATGATATGTACTACCATCCCGCTAGGCTTACACCCCCAGTCGTCCAACCTATCATCCCATGCAAAATTTACTCTACTCGAACACTCCGCTCCTGCTCTTAGCTTTTGTACTGTATTACTACTACCCATGCCATTCCCGCTGTGTTTTTTTCCTTTGCCCCCGGTGACTCTGTCTCTTGTGTTTGTAGGTCTTTTAGTTGGTACTCCAGGACTCGTCGATCACCCCTTGCTATCGTTTACTTTTCTCTTTTTGGATTTTTTGTTATGGGCG
>QFFD01000206.1:0-24153 GCA_003314615.1 Pholiota microspora
GCGGAACAGGCAGTGGAACAACAACGAGAACGGCGACTGGGTCGGCTTCCTCCAATGCGACGACATCGGCCTCAACAACGACAAGCACTGCCCAGTTTCCTAGTTTGAGCGACGTACCAACATGTGGTGCGCAAAAGTTCTTTTTTACGCTCATCTGAAAAGGGAATAATGATTACTTTATTTTATTCTGCTCATAGTTTCCGACTGCCTTGCCTCTGCAATATCCAGAGTGGGATGCTCTAGCGTCGTAGACGTCAACTGCTTCTGCGTAAAGTAAGTTACATTGACAAAAAACACATGACGCGTATTCGCTAAACTCTCATTTCGACTCCGCAGCCCCCAGTTCACCCCAGAACTCGTTGCGTGCATTCTTGCAAATTGTGCAGACCAATTATCTTCCTCGGAAAACCTTGCGCAGCAATTCTGCAACATCGCAACAGTGTCACCAACACTCTCATTCCCCCAAGTTCCTACGACTACCACATCGAGCACTTCTACTTCGGACGCGACTTCTACAGCACCGTCTACTACTTCTCCAGCTCCTACAACCAGCAGCGCAGCAACCGCCACCATAGGACGCACCAGCGGCGACATTCTGGGCTTGCTCGTCACTGCATTCGGCCTAATGTTTGGGGCCTACATTATGCAGTGAGAGTTTCGAGCTTCCTTGAACTCAGATGACGGCGATGGTTTGCCGGATTGTCTATTCACGTCAGCAACGCTGCTCGAATCGACTATCGAATGATGTGTACCAGAAGCGGGACTTTGATAGGCTGATAGCGTGGCGATTATAGGGAGCAACTCTCGGACTTGAACCAAATACCCCTTCTACTTACATTGTCCTGTGTGTTGCTGGATAAACATGTGGATTACAATCAATCTGGTTTCCCTACGATATATCGCACGGTTTGGCCTCAGTGACTCACCAGCCATTTGATTACTATAATAATAAGTGCTTGCTTCTTAAATCGATAACTTTGGAAAGGAACAGAACATATCATCTCAAAGCTCGCATTCGCAGTCACATAATGTATAGCAGAACATACTTACATACGTCATGGATAATTTATAACATGCCATCATGATCAGTGTGTCACCGAATACATCACGGAATATCAGACTCAATGTTTGCTCAATGTAAGTAAATGTTCAACGAACGTCCAAATTCAAATCCTCCAATGAGTACCGATAGCGATTAAATAATTAAAAATCCATACACCTGCTATACCGAATCATCTATCCAATAGTCCATGTGACTGTCCGCGGAACCTCCACACCCGTCCCAGGCGAATTCCACCCCTTTCCAAACCTCATCCTCAGCGCATCTCGCATACTCAGCACCCGCGTCTCGCGACACGGCTCCGTATCTCTTGAATTCCACCATCCCCACAAGCGCCAGCGGCGCGCAGCCGCCACCCACCTCTGGCGCATCCCATACTGCGCCTCGTCGTTCGCGAAAAAGAACTGGTAGTAGAACCACTCCGAGTCGCATTGACCTAGGAAACTTTGCTCGGGAGTGCGATGGGAGCCCGTTCCGAGTAGGTCGAGGTGTGCGGGGGCGGTGGGGTCGTTGTACCAGACGGTGAGGATGCGCGAGGAGAAGAGGAGGGAGATGGCGTTGACGAGGGATTGGTCCTTTCCTACGAATAGCTCGAGGGAGAGGAAGTAGTCGTGATACGCGTAGAAGGTGCGCGCCCACCAGTCGATAGCTGTAGGGGAACCACCAAAGAAAGAAGCTGGTAGTACCATGGCGTTGATCAAAATACGAGCACAAGGTAGATACGACTATGCTTACTTTCGGAGAATTTAGTGTCGACTGGTCCTAACCCCTCATTCCAGAACGAGAGGGAACGATGAGGGAGATCCCACGTCGGAATGAAGAACAAATCTTCCTTCTTCGTCGCCGTTGCCTGGACACCGTCTTCAAAAATCTTGTCTACGCGATCGAACGATGGCCAATCCTGGTATGCGTGTTCACGATGAAAGCTCGTAGCGTCATTCCAGAATGCGTAGTCGTAGTTTACACCCCTCTTCGAGAGTGTACTCACCGCCGCCTGGAGGAAATACGGCTTTGCATTCAGCACGGCGTAGGACTCGATAGAATGACGTGGCCGTTCCCGGTCCTTAATCCTAATTTTCGTATATGTAGCTTCTTTGTCTTTGAGAGGTGGAATCTCGAAGATAGTTGTAAAGTTTGTGTCGAGGTGCAGCGTCGCTCCTGGTGCCCTCAGCCCTTGGATACGCGCAGCTTGCTCTGGAGGTGTGTACATATATACGTCGGTCGTCACCGTTTGGAGGAAGTTGGAAAGCCACAAATCATATTCTCCGTCTGTAATTTTCGAGGTGTTGAGTGGAAAGAAAGCCGACACGAGCAAGATGCGCCCGTGGTTCGACGTTGGCACCGTCGCTGCGGTATTACGCCCATTATCAGCTGAGCCCTCCTGCGTAGATATTTCTACGTGGTGTCCTAGATCGTCTGCCTGAGGCTTGAGAAGTGGAAATGCGCTACCGCCATAGCGCATGTATATCGTGGAAATGATGATGTAGACGGCCGATAGCCCCCCAACGAGAGCCAGTCTCGTTTTCGTGGTGGTTGGTAAGAGCTTTAGGAGACCCATCTTGCTGGAAGAGGCGCTAAGCGCCTCGGTCGAAGTAGAAAAGAAAGATGAAGGAGAGTAGGATAATACAGTATGAAGCGCTTCAGCAGTGGTAAGCGAAAGAATGGCACGTGCCTGTTCCTGAAAGAGTTGACTTCTGAGTTGCGAAAGAGTATTGTCATTGTGGGGACTTGTTGAATCTATTCAAAGCGTTCAAAACAAGTATACCATGTGCTTCGTGGAAGTGTATCATCTTGGTGTCGCTACGAAAAAGGGAGCTGTGTCATGGTAAGTATGGCGAGGCACAGGTGATCACAAAGAGGAAGGCGAAGACGGATGGGTTCGGAAAAAAATGGAAAGTAGAGCCGGAAGAGGTATTATAGCTCGCTCATAAGAGTAGGAGCTTTGAGTAGACCAGGCTATTCAGTCATGCAGGAACTCTGAGACTACTGTTCAAGCAAGTAGTAATGCGTAGCCTAAGCAAAATTTGCTCAAATTCATTGCTGGGGTTTCGCCCAGCCAAGTCAAGTACTTAACTTATAATACACGTATGTCTATAGCGTCGTAAGTATGTTACGCGAAGCATGGAAAGGCGCAGGCGCTTAAATCATGGAATTTAAGCGCCCAACACGTGATTATCGGATCATTTATACATCGTTGGACGAACTAGAACTTTTCCTTGAAACATTACCACTACGTCCAAAATTGTTTCTATACTTATACTTCTCTCAGACCTGACATCGGCTTCCGGCAGACAAGGCTGTTTCTTGTCTGTTTCCCAAAATATCTCCTTCAGAGAGATCTAACTTCGTCAAGTTTTCAACAATCGTGAGCAACTTTTCAGTGAATTGTGCAACAGGCATTAACATGTACCGACGTACAAGCTACCATCATTTCTTTTCGTTGACATCATTGAGAATGGTTGAACAGCCATTCACATATAAAAGACCCGAATTCGCCTTGATTATCTCGTGAGCGGCTAATCTAACTCTCCCAAAAAATCTGTGCCATAATGCCCGACATTCCTGGCATTCAAGCAATGTGAGCCTGATACAGTGCTATCTGACAACTAGACGTTGAGCTTGCGTTGAGTATTGCTTCTTAGCGCAGGGCCATTGGTATCACTCAACTTGCAATTCACAACACATGCTCTCATACTCACTTCCCATAGCTGTCTGCCATTCTATTCAACTGGGGGCTCCTTGGAATCCTGACAGTCCAAGTATGTGAGTTGAAGTCAGCGTACAGAAAGGACACAGAATCTAATAATGAAACAGATCTATACTACATTTCCTTTCCCCGAGATCGCCTCGTACTCAAGGCCACTGTGTCCATGATATTTTTCCTGGAATCTATGCAAACATTCCTGCTGACTAGATCAGAATTTCGCATGCTCGCCATTGGATTCGCAAACCCGGAAGGTTTAGACCAAGTTGATATTATCTGGTTTTCTGTACCTATGCTCTGCGGAATAGGTAAGTCACCATTCGTCTGTGCACTCCATTCTGTGCCATGTTAATTTGGTATCAGTGGCATGCATCTCGCAAATCTTCTATGCGTATAGGCTTTCGATAATAACCCAGAGCAAGACGCTCACCGGGATCATAATAGCAGTAAGCTTATTCTCATAAACAAAATGTGAACTTACGACTCAGCAAACGTCTTATAGCTATCATTCATTCAGTTGGGAGGCGCTATCGCTCTCGGAGTGCAAAACAAGGAAGCAGGATTATTCAGCCGACTTTTCGATGACAATTCAAGAGGATCTTTTCAAACTACTTCGGTGAGCCTGAACATCGGTATGTGATTGATGGTATTGAATTTCTTTGGCTTCAGATTTGGGAGTCCTGCAGCGCCGCCTGCGATGTCCTTATTGCGGCTTTCATGACTTATCATGTAATTTTATTCTATGCATAAGCCTCATCTACTCTGACGTGCTTTTAGTTGAGGAAACAAGATACTGGTATCAAGCAAACCCAAGCTCTTCTGTCGAGAATCATCAGATTGTCAATACAGACAGGCACTTTCACGGGTCAGTAAATGGTTTATGCTGCATTGCAACGATTGTATCAATCTTGTGTTACCTCAGCCACAGTCGCTATAGCAGTTCTCATTCTTGTCTATCTTCCGGGGCATCCAACATATTATCAGGCTTGTGTTGCTGTTCTCGGCAAGGCATACTCGAATTCAATGCTAGTAGCATTGAATAGTAGAGCCCGTGTTGTCTCCCCTCCAATACTTCGTTGGAATGAAGAGCAGATTCCGGTGAATATGGACAAAAGATGGCCTAGGCGAAGCTCTCTGCGGTTCAACTCGCCTATTTCCTCTCACCCAGTGAGTCGCTCCATTGAACCGTCAACGGAACAGCTAAGCACACAGATTGCGATGAACAGGATACAAACGGGATCGACTGCATTGAACTCGGCAGCCGCATTCATGCAAGATCTCACGATGATATGTAGAAAAATGTCGTCAAAATTCAAAATCACCCGATGCAAACGGTTGCTCCAGGGCTTTTGTTATCGGGAATCCAAAATAATAAATGCTTGCGTGTGGGTACTCGACTGACATGGAACTTGTACAGTTGCTTATGTCGGTAGAGGTGGTTCAGCGCCCTTTGTTGACAGCTACGGGGCTCTCCGTGTTTCATTTCTATGTTAAGTATCTTGATCAAACAGACATAAAAGCACAGCTTCATCTAAGCCTTCATTCACTAGCAGACTGATTAGCACATGTGTATTTTTCAAATCGTATACGGTATAGCCAAAAGCTACATTAAACTGTACACGTAGTGGGCCTGCCATCGATAATAATTATGAGCCACGAAAAAAACTCTAAACAAGAGGTATCAGGCGACAGTAGAGTATGAGCCAGGCGGTCGTAAAAAACGTGGAACGTAGTGTCCATGACACGACAAAAACTATGAACGAAGGATCGTCAAGAGGGAATGTCCTAGAATCGATTTCCTGAAGAAAGAATGGAAGGGGCATATTTCAAATGAGGGTCCTCTGTGTGGCGACCGTACTCGGGTGGCTGATCAGCGGTGGTGGCCTCCTCGCTAGTACGAGTTGGTACCGCTACCGGAGTTCTAAGCTGAGAAGGGCGAGGGATGTACGTTGGCTCGGTGGACACACGTCGGTTACTATGTGATCGTGAATTCATAGAAGAGGACGCCACAGAGTCTGTATCGTTGGGCGTCGGAAGTGGCCTTTTTACGTCTGCTGGGTATCCAGAAGAAACTGTGCCCGTCTGGCTTGGGGGGTTCGTGGTGTAAGGAAGTTCGGCAGAGTAGTGTCTTTGAGGAGGCCGCCGTAGTGGTGTTAGCAATTCTTTGGGTATTGGTGGGACCTCTGGTATATGCATCACAGCGGTCGAGGGTGTGAGCGGAATAGAAGTGGATGTAGGGGATGAAGGAGTGGATGAAAAGGCGCCAAATGATGTTGAGCGCCCAATAGTTGATGTGCCTTTCAGGGGTGCAGCAGGATTGTCACGGGAAAGGCGTCTTCCAGCAAAGTAATTTTGTGAGGGCGAACGCTTCCTATTCTGCACCTTATGGAATATGAGGAGCCCAAGGAGCGCAGCAACTAAGCCCACTACAATCCCTCCTATGCTTGAACCAATGATGGCCTTTTCAAAAAGAGCTTTATCTCTATAGCACAGTGTAAGTGGGGATCGATCATAATTTGGTAAAAGGACCTACATCATTCCAGGACCAAAGCAACCAGTTCCTCCTAATCCACCCACATTCATCAGCCCGTTCGCCCAGACTTGACCATCAGCGCTCGATAATGATAAAAAGAATTTAAATCCGACCGGCTACGTTGCATGTACTATTAGTGAAACTCCGGTCTGTCTTGGGAAATAAGTCGACAACATACCAACACAACTTGCCAGGATATAGGATCCATCGTCTTTGATGTGATATTAAACGGGGGATGTGAGACAGGAGCGACCTACGTAGAAAGGAACTCAATTTATATTCCAATTATGCAGATCAACACTGCGCACAGTCAATGTATATGGAGGACTTCCAGATTGTGGGGTCACAGAGAGCGTCTCGCACTAGAACAACAACAAAGTCATTTCTTGTTTAAGAACTACGCAGTATGGTGTGTTTGCGTACCTGATTAATTTGACTGTTTTGAAACATAGCGCCGTTCGGTACTTTCGCTGAAACTGACAAGGCTGTAGGTAGTGTGGGTGTTTTACAAGACGGGGTAGTCGTGGTTGTATTAGCGATAACACTGTACGTTGTTTGACAACCGCCCGAGGAGCCATTGATGTCGAACTTTCAGCGCCAACGTTAGAAGATAGTTTTTCCCCTTTCAGAAAACCTCGCTTACCATGCAAATCTGGAATTGCGTGTTTGGGCTGAAAGGAACATCCCATGCCTGAAGGCATCGTCAGGCTTTTCGTACTTCATGATCAGAGGCAACACTTCACTTACGAATGTCGGCCCAAAACCAGCGCTCACGACATATGGAACAGACGACGTCGAGCTATACACCTGCATGAAATATGGTGCAACAGGTGGGGCACTAGATCAAGTAAAAACCCGCATCCGTATGAGTTGCATAAATTTGGGCTCACCCAGTCTCATTGTTCGTCCTACTCCATGATAGAATTATTCGCTCGCATTGACTCACTACCGGAATTGGTATCGCCTGATCAGGAATGTAATATATAAATTCAAATCCCTAAGAGTCGAACATATATATATATACATTCAGTATTGTTAGCAGAAGAGGTACAAATGAACGGGCGTACAGGATTAAGATAAGGCATAGCAGTAGTAGCAGCCGCTTCAAGGGGTTGGAGGAAGACAACGATGGCCAACGTGAGCTGGAGGGGCAGCAACATGGGACACCTCATCGCTCTGGGAGGACCAGACCAGAAGGGTTGGGCAGCGTCGAGAAGCTTGCAAGGATGTGATCACAGTGTTTATATCATACACATATGTATACCCCTGCTGTGGATCGTCAAAAAGGGGCGAGAAGTTGAAACCTGATTGATGTGAAAATATGTATGGCACACAGAAGCAGCGCCTTCGCTTCCAGCTCGTCCCCGAAAAGAATGGCCGATTCTTCGTCGGCGTACTACAAAGAACTACGATGAGAGGGTAGAACTTATGGATACGGAGCATGGCAAGCACTTATGGTGTGTTTAACATAAGACATATCAAGTTCTAGTTATCCCAAGAGGCGTCCTTTTCAAAGCTTCGGCGATCAACTGGACATGACAATCGTGCGCAAAGATGATGAGAAATTATTTGATGCGGACAGCAATTCAAATTGCACAGCATTTTGGTGATAGTATTCTGAACGAGACGTATCAGCACTGAATATAATTCAAACAGCAGGAAGGTAGCATGATCTTGCAGATTACTTCCTCTCTCATTCAAACCGTAAATGTCTCGGCAATTTTGGACCGTCAGTTGTTTGTCAAGCAACGATGTTTTTGTGAGAATTTAAGCGAGAATTGGGCGCTATAGAACATGTGGTTTTGTACTGACGTCTACCATATGTGACAGATATTTTTGGCGTTTGGCCTAGACTGACAGAGCCAAATCATTCTTGAAAAATTGCCTTGGGTTGGGCTCTTACAAGTGATCTAGTGGCGTATATATGAAGGCTTCTCAGCGAATGTAGCCGCTGCAGTTCGTGTACACAGTCGATCCTCTTCCATGACGGTTCAGTACCACTGTACCAGTGACGGTCAGAATCTGGAGATGATGTGATAAGTTCATTTGTTGTTTCTGTCATTTCTAATTCTTACAGTATCATCTGTGCCTGTACTGAGTACCCGAACATGGGAGCATAAGAGCAATGTCAGTACGAACGTTGTATTGGACTATACTATTTTGCCTCTCAAAATTGTGGAATGATTCTTACATTGGGATGAACACCCCATGAGACGTTCTATCAAAGCGCATCAAAAATTGTTACCTATGCTGCAACACTCAGCCCGAAATCAATAATCTTCTGTATCACACCGCTCCATAGTTCTCCCAGACGAAGGTTGAGTCGTCGGTAATTAGCGGCCCGTGTAAAATCTTGGGCGCCTAATTGAAATGATACTTCAAAGCTTCAATAAGTGTTGGCATGTACTATCGAATGATATTACGGACGTTCGTTTCTGGTAGCCTTTGTTCAAATTCCTACAGAGCCTTAAGTGCGCTGTTGGTCTAAGGTTATACTTTCTGATCATCCGAGAGATGATAACAAAAATATACCACTATGATTATCGGTGCTGTCCAAGAAAAAGTCATACATAGGATATCGTGAACGAACTAACAAGATTTCTCTTTCTGATTCAAAATATAAGATACTTGGGATGAACACATGCGGTCGAAAGAAATTACGATGCGTGCCACCAGAAATGCAATGTCTGTACAAATTTGTCTTTCATTCACAAATTGAATGCTTGCGCTCCGATTTCCTTACAGGCGGGCTCGATGGCGAGGTCATTGACATGCTATCATTAAGTCTTTGTAGCAATTATAGATACACTGCACTTCAATCTGTCACGGGGAAAATGAAGTCAGCTTCAGGACACGATCAGTGATTATATAGCTCGTCCTCGAAGATAAGTACTTCTATAGCTTTATATACATGAAGTAGCATGGGACTTGTAGATCTGAGAAATAGAATATTTCTAGAGTCAGTCCTACATTGAAAACTTCTCATAAGTAGTAATTTGTTCGATGGAAATTATTGGCGGGCGATTAGGATACTAGTGTTGCCGAAATGGACATTCGTCAGCGCGCCGTATATTTTCGCCACCTTTCAAAATAGAAACCGAGCGATGAAAATGCGGTAAGTGTCTCTGAACATTTGGCATCACCTGTTTTGACTAATAATTTATAAAACAAATCCACAACCGTCAACCTTGTACATAATAATTGTTACAAATGGGGACGCGACTTTGGATGCCGAAACGGGTAAGTAAGCGCTTAAATTGTGCAGTTATGTAAGCGCACGTTGAGCGCACGCGCGCATCAGGTTGGCGCTCATATGATCAGGGGTGTCTATCTATTATCGGCTACGATTTGATGTTACTGTAAGCCGACTAAGCTGCTCGCGGTTGACTGAAATGTACGAGCAGCTATTCGTATTCCGAATATCAAGGGATATAATTTGTGCACTCTCTCTGCAGAAGCGGAGTGAAAAGCTGCTCTTCGCCGCGCGCAAGTGCTGCAATACCCCGTTCGTTTCCTGGGGCCGCTGTCTTTTAATGCCAGTGCTAGCTGATGTAAACAGCGGGCTTAGAGAGCTAGTAAAACCAATTTTCGTCGACCAAAATCCTTATACAGATTTGTTAGGGATTTGACGCCACATTAAAATGGAGGTGTGCACTCGAATTGAGAGTTGTACTCCCTGCGGCTGAGTCGCTCAGCTTGATTGCGACCGTAACGCCTCTGATTGACAAGGTACACCCGTTAATGTACGAATCCTTGTGGACAACGAGCTCCCCGGACTACTGTTGAGAGCGAGGCTCCGGTGCACCACCATTGCGTCTCAGCTTTGCGAAGGACAATTTTCAAAGTCAAGGAGAAGCACATACTTGAACGGTGATGGCATCTCGTCCGAAGAAACCGCATTTAGATGGATGCCAAAGTTGACGGTCCAGTCTAGATAATGATTTCTTTCTGTCACTGAGGCAGACTGCCAGTGATAAGATCCATTCGACATGGTATTAGTGGCATCCTCATAGGCGTAAAGTTGTTGAATATTACTGCTGCGCATTGGCACCTGGCTTAGTGACTTACTGAGGTCCGTCTGTATACACCTGTGTTCGGTAGAGGTAGGGGCTAGGCAGAGACTAGGTTGCTCACTCGAGGTAAATCATGGGAATTACCGTGAAATTGGTAGGTATGTAGATCACTCCCTCGATCACAAGATATAGAGAGATCGGAGAAGGTAAAATGACTACCGCTTCCGTGATTGATTTTCTCAATCAACAAACGTCCCCTTTGAGGTCGATCATTGTTAATCATCCACCTTCACTGTTCATCTTTGTATGTATAGGATGCGTCCGCAAGGTGAACACTGTGAATTGAAAACTTGTAATTCAGCTTGACCCGTAGCTAATTTCCGACAGATGTAAGCTTCTTGGCGTCGGTAGAATTCCGGCTCTTCTATGGGTGCTGTTCAAGAGGCTCTAACGACTTCAGGATGTTTCCCCACGGACTTCAAATTCTTTTCGCTCAAACAGACAATGGGAGCTCTCGGAGGTTCAAGGTCAGAATCGATTTCTATCTGCAGCAACATTCAGCACTCTCCTTCTGAAAATAGGCTGAACCCTACTCATCGATATTCATTTATTTAATTCTAATATAAGTCTAATTACCTCTTTCTATTTCGTAAAAGTTCCGTCAAAAGATCGCCGCGTGTGACGCGCGAGTGACAGCGCGCCAACCTTCAGTGAGAACGATATTGACTTGTGTATACTATGACATCTTTCTATCTACGTATCTCGCATTCACGGGAAGTCCTTATGATGATCCTGCTCACCTTCTCTAATCCATTGTCGTAAAATGATGCAATGCTGTGGTGCATTGTTCTCCCAAAGGGGAAACTATGGTCTGTGCGTGGGAATTAATGCCTTAGACTTCATCCAGAGATGTTGGATTTTTGTGACGTTTTCCCTTTCCGTGACCACGCAGCCGAAAATCTGCGCACTGACCACCGTGCCGACGACGATGAGCAGCATTGTTCAACCAACAGCGTCCACAGCGACTACGCAGCTGCAATACAAGGGCAAATTGACGCACAGATCGTGGCCTGAGCTTCCTGAGGAAATCATCAGGTCAGTCAGCCATCCTTATCCAGTGCCACAACGCGATGGCGGCGACGAGTATCGGGCTCATCGTTCTTCGGTAGGCACATTACGACCTTCTATCTACACGACATTGCCGTCGCAAACTATTGTCCTCAAACATGGGAGACGCGGAAGCAGTGGTATTCCAGGATGGCCTATGCTTGCATACGCGACTCGCTGGATATAGAGAAGTATCTGATGCCAGTATGTCCGCAATGGAGAAAAGCCAGTGAGTGTCTTGAGCACCCTTCCTTCTGGCTTCATTCCTCGCGATTTGTACTCTCGTTTCGTCTGTCAATGAACCATTGGCGGTGGGGGGATGCATGATGCTGTGCAAGGGTTTTGCACCGCGTCGTCACAGCGTAATCAATGTTATTTGTTCTCAATCGGGTCTGATTTATATGTTGTCTTTCTTTCACTTGGGACGCGTGCCGAGCGATGCCTATATTCGTCGTCGCAGCGCGTCTTGTCACCGTCATTACACTATTTCCATCGATTTCGGTCAACGATGGGAGCAAACGGACAGTTGGACAGTGTCTCAAGAAGTATAGCCACAGGCGCCAAAGCTTCTTCGTTGGCTCGAAGGTTTCGTCCAAAGATGGGATGTTGGGCACACATCATGAGGGGTGGGCTACCGTCATAAGCAGTGGGCTAAATGGCTGTAGCATGGGACAGGCGACGCATTTTACTGATTGCCAATGAGACGCGAAATGGTCAAGTTGTCGAAGATATCTCGGTGATTTCTTCGTCGCTCTTACTCAATTTTCAGCTTTGTTTTTGTTTCTCTCTCTCTTCATTTTTTGTTTTTTGTTTTTATCTCTCTCCTTCATGTTTTGGATCTGTTTTTGTTTCTATCTCTTTGTCTCTCTCCATATCCCTCTCCATCTCTGTTTTTGTCCTTGTTTTTCTATTCATACAAAGAAGAATGCTCGCTAACGCACAATACCTCTAGTCGAAAAACATTTATTTTGGAACCAAGTGCTCCACGTCATTGACCCAAACGAACACCTCATCTTCCATAGTGTTATCCACCCGAACCCACAACTCAATGCGTCGTCCAACAACAAACAAGGACCTATTTACTTATCCCCTTACCAGCATCTCAAAAACATATTGAAATGCACTTGTGTAATTTGCCGAATTAACTACCCCCTCACAAATCTAGGTCTGGCTATGTCTAAACGCATCGGCGTGAATCCATTCCTGGGGCTTATTCCCCTGTGTAAAGAGCATGACAAGAACCGTACAACATACTGCGGGCTATGTCTACGCGATTCAGCCGTACCTGCCAAACCGGATTCGACAGCGAGGGAGTATGAAATTCAACAGACGCTTGGCATCGTTGAAAACGAGGACGAGGAAACTTGGGCCGGTATTGAGATGACCTGCCGGAAATGTCGGACGGAGTGGCTTTGGCGACGTGCCTGTGTGACAGCGCGGGACCGCGACGCAGTTGGTGGTCCCAACTTCCAATGTCAGGATTGGGAAGCACGCCAGAACATCGACAACTTTTTGGAGCTCGCGGAGGGCACCATCGCGGACGTGCTAATGATTGCACGGGAGAAGCACTGGCTAAGAACAAACACCAACTACGCGGACCTCGGGAGCCAGTTGCTCGCCTCGCAGAAGAACGAGCAAAGGTACAATGGTCAGGACGACGAAGAGGAAGACTCGGAAGAGGACCGAGACGCCGCCTTCATGGCTGGGTCTGCTCAGGTGAAAGAGATGTCTCTTGGACATTGGGCTCGTCGGCGAATTTTGGACGGTCACTGGGTGAGCCCCGCTGATATCTGGTACAACAATCGTGTACTGGGCCAGCCTATAGTGGTTCCCACATTGCATCCTCTACCATGGGCGCGCGACTTCGACAACATGGATTCGGAGGCTGCGGAGGCACAGCATCCCCTGCGGACGACGGTCGTGGCCGAGGTTCCCCCATCGTTCCAGCTCTGCGAGCAGGCTTATTTGCAACATATCAAATCTATCCGGGAGGTGCTCGGCCCGCCGATGAGGAACATCGTCAGGAAACTTGTCATGGAATGTCAAGTCCCTACGGCGAGGGGATTTTCGGACCCGGCGCAATTGGCGCGGAAGATGTCATTAGAGGATGTCATTCGCGTATTGCGGGAAGAGGAGGGTGTGTGGTATGATGGCTACGACTGGATTGAGCGAAAGCGAAATCAGGACGAAGAGGAATGTACGCGCCGGCGGGCGAAGGAGGACGCAGCGCTGATGAATATCTCAGACGATAATCCACAGCGGAAGGAGGACGACCTAGATTCATCTAGCAGTAGCTCTGGGAGCGCAAAGTCTTGCTCTGACGCACTATCAAATTCAACGAGCCCGGTGCTCTCTACGACTACTCTGCAGACGACGCCTTCGCCACCGCCGCTCAGCGACGAGGGCGCTGAGATGACGAAGAATGAGAAGTCGCCGATAGAGAGGCAGGAGACAATGCTTGCGTCAAGACCTCGTTTTATCCCATTCGACCCTGTCAAGTCGCCGCCTAGACTATTAGGCACTATCCCTTACATCCCGGTAACTACCGCCCATCTTCCGAATTATAGTTTGGAAGCTATCAGAACTGTATGTTTTTTAATCCTATTTAGATTTCCCACATTTCTTCCTGCTAATGTATGTATATCTTCAGGCATGGCGCGATGCCTGTGCGCCGCTGTATCATTGCAGTTGCTCTATTTGTGAGCGTGCGAAGGTAGCGGATATGAACGCTCGAGCAGCTGCATATGCTGCGAACGCACCCCACGTCCCTATCGTACCTTCCCAACCCGTCCAACAAACGCTACAGACGACTTTCTATCCCAATTCGATTGTCGATCATTCGCCATCGGGCGTGGATACTGCTGAGATCCAACTCAAGGAAGTGTCGGAGATCGATTTAGATGGCGATGGCGAGGAAGAGATCGATTACGAGGCTTCCGACGATTTGGAATACGATCCAGATGACGAGGAGGACGATGACGACGATCCTCAATACGACGATTCTGTCCAGTATCGGTATACACCTTCTCCCGAACCAGTAGTTGTCCCTCAGCGACCGCGAAAGCGCTCGTCGGATGAGCTTGAGGAGCCGGATGAACGTTCGAGTGATACTTCGTCCGAACGGCGGCAGGGTGGTACACCGCCAAAACGAGCACGACTCGGCGACTGCCCACCGCTTGCTTGCGACCCTGAAGAGGACGCGCCTCACACACCAGAGCCTCCGCTGCAGCTGGCTCTGGTACTGCAGCCGCGAATGCGGAAACGCAGTAGCGAAGAGCTAGACGAGGGCCAGGAGCGCGAACCGCATTCGCCGAACAAGCGAGTGAAGGTAGCGCAGAGTCCCTCGCGTGACGACGCTGAGAAGTACGATGGGAGAGACTCGCGGGCCGCGCATCGGAGTCGAAGAAGAGAGGAAGATCTGGAGGACAAGCCGTATGTCCCACCGAAAGGCGACAGAGATCGGCCACAGCGATTGGTCTCTAAATCTGACATGGACTCTCTCATCGCTCTAGACGATGTCGATGAGTAGATTTGTGACCGACCGAAGACTCAAGGCCGCCGAACCTTTCGGTATGCTTTCCTCTTCTCCACCACGACCATTCTTCCATCTGCTCGGCTATTGTCTTATTTTCTATATGGTGTTTATTGTTGTGTACTAGTTAACTTGAAGTCAGGCCTCCATTTCTCCTTATTCTTTTCTTTCATTCTTCCCAATCCTTCCGCCCAATTCAACAGCCTTCTTGGGGACCAGAGTTCCTGCCAAAAAAATCCCCTGCTGCTTTTTCTTTCTTCCTCTTCCTTCCTCCCCCGTTCCCCTATGCCCACCATTTCTTTGACTTGCCTGCTGCTTCATAAATCTATTCTCTGTTGACTTACACTTGGATATGGACCCTCTTGAATGTTGTGTCCCGTTCCCCATACCCGTCGCCGTCCCATCTCCTGCTATCCTACCTCGTGGAATTATATTCTTCCCTTACCATATACGTTCTTGGTTGGGCTGTCTGTCTGCTTTGTCGAACGCGGTTCTGCAGATTCTTGTTCCCCTGATGGTGGCATTTAGCATCGGCGGAGCCCTTCCCTTTCGTCCCTTTCCTGTCCTGTCCGTTCTGTATTACTTCTCTTCCTAGTCTGTCTCCTCCTAGCCGACGACTGTTCGTCGGTGGTCTGTATATCTGTATTATTTACATACTTTTTAAAATTCGCACAGAATGCGATCGAAATTGCCCTTTGAATGGCCGATCGCGGTGTCTTTTTACCCTTCCTGTGATGTGGGCATGAGAGCAAATAAGCTTTTCAATGTTTGAACAAGTTGTCAGTTGTTCGTGGAGTACCCAATTGCGTCGATCTATCTGGATTCTGGCAACTACCTATTTGCTCGCGAGTACTTGTCAATTTTTCCAGGTGCCAGCTGGAGAAAACGAACACGGCCTGCCGTTCGGAAGCCTCAAATAGCTTTCAACGGCAGTAAAATCAACACTGCCATCCCACCGTTAAAATTCTACGTTTACCTGTGGATCCTATATTTGGTCATAATTCCTTAAAAGTTTAGAGTTCCCTGGTGAAAAGATCTGAGTACAGTTTCCTAGATCTCGATCTACTATTACATGTTGATTACAAGTAAAAAGTATGACCTTCACTTCAAAGGCTAAACTTGGGGAAGCCTTTTATCACCTGCTTCTTGCATACATAGATACCTCTCTTCGGTATCAATGGGGTTGGACCATGGTATTATGACAAATTATGGGATTTTGGTGCGTTGGCAGAAGTGCAGATGGCCTTCGTTCGTGCAAGTTACACTCGTGATCATCCGACGCTGACGGTATATTCCTCTGACAGTTCTTGTCACCTCGACCCTTTGCCTGGATTGAACCTGCTTCTAGCCCCATGAGTACTATGCATATCGTAGGGTCCAATGTCTCGCGGACATGTTGTTGTGAGATGGAAGTATACTATCCTTCTCGCGCAGCAGGAAAAGTAACACACGGCGGTGAACTTTGACAAAACAGAGACGCCACTGGACCGGGAATAAGTGTCTCGAGGCGTACATTTACCTCCAACGCGAATTTGCGACGCCCAAAGGGTTTCTACATCATCGGGAATATTCGCATCTGCACGGGTTGTGACGTTTCTGCCTCGTCCTGTTACTTTTATGGGGGCCGAAATTTGGAGGTCCGCAAGCGGCAGATAAAATACACGCCTTGCCGTCATTGTAGTAGTCCTCGAGAGATCTTCACTCGCATTTTCAAAACTATTTGATGATCAACAAGTTCAATTCGGAAGACCTGAGGTATACTTCCGTTTCGTGCCACTCGATCACTTGATGCTGATCCGGGCATATGCCATCACCCGAATATGGTAATAAATAACAGGCCGCCTGCTCCTCCAGTTCACAAGTTTGCTCTGGCTCTGGCGGGGAGTCGCTATCAACCGTTTGGATTCTAACCAGGCAGCCTTACATATGTCCATACGTTGCTTGAGAAACGCCAAATGCCGCCATGCCGCCCCCACGGCTCAGTTGGATTCAGTTCGTCTTATTTCCTCGGCTTAATGTTCGTGCTTTGTCACCTGTGTTATGTCCATCTTCCGAAAATATCGAGGCTTCCCAAGTGAGCAGTAGACTGTGATACAGGCATGATGCAACTGATCATTTTGTCTGTTGCGTTCGCAGGCCATGGATTTCGGTCATATCCCGCTCGATAATCGATACCCTTTTTAGCCGCCTCGCGTTGAGCCTGGGAGGGATTCATATTCCAATCTTGTCTTATCTTGCGAATGGTTGAGTTTTTAGCACTACCTTCTAGCGATGTCAGCGTGGATTTGCCTCTATATCGGCAAGAAAACATACACATGAATAAGATATAAATCGAGCGATTATAATTTGGGATCGATTGCAGTAGTTCCGAATAACCCAAAAATTGGACCCCCGTCCAAACACATTTCTATATCAGGATTGTGGTCGAGGTAACCTACAGCAGCATTGCCACAATTCTAAGAATCCAATTGACTCGAACTGACTACAGGTAACACATACAGAATATTATACTGATCCAAATCCTGATGCGTCGTGCCTGGCGTGCATATTGATGCTGCGTCGATGTAAACTCCACTGAAGGTCCGAAGGCGGGCGGAATCCAGATCGGACGAATCCAGATGACCGGAACCTATCTATAACAATGAACATGAAGTCACGGCAACCCATTAGCATTCAAATACAGTCGACCATGACTTTCATAAAGGTTTCGACCCTCCACTATTCCGAACGACTCTCATGTCCGAGAACGCATCTTTCGGAAGCCCCGTCGACAATGTCCGTCGCGACATCAAAGACAACGCATACCACTGTCCTCAATGCGACACTCCCTTTACTCGAAGGTCGAATCTTCGAAGGCATTTCCAGATCCGTGAGCAAGGGCAGTGTTATCTGCTCTTGACCCTGAGCGTGACCTTTCGCCTATATAGATATGAGAAACTCTGTTCTGAAATGCGAGAACTGCAGTGATGAATTTGGTTCAAAGTGAGCACCCTCTCTCTATCACAGAAGACATATGGGAGCATTAACGACCGCGTCTGGGATTGTGTAGAGAGGAGCTACAGAATCACGCGCCGGCCTGCTACTCGTGGACTTCTGTGCACGACAAGACGCTGCAAGCAATGGAACGTCCGTACGCCAAGGATGGGTCCGACACAATGCTCGTTCATTCGCAGAGATTGACTCAATCGCTTGACGGACGCAGTTACGCCAGTCCACCCTCCGCGTATTCGACCTTTGAGACTCTAGGGGGGTACCAAACTTCTGATTTCAATCAAGTCATGCCCTCTGTGTCCTCATCGGGCTCGGTAATTCCGCCAACGCCGCCGCTCTCATCATCATATGGTGGGAGCTATGTCGACGCGTCGTCTTCGCCGAACGTCTTTTCTCATCGGCGGCAAAGTGTTTCGTCTTCTTCAAACGTTGGTGTTTTTTGTTTGTAAATAATCACAAGTCCCAGTCTTGATGGGATAAGTTCCAGAGCTCTTCATCCGCATCGTCATCGCCGTATACGCAGCCTCCTACGCATGTACAGGCCGCGACATTTGGATATTATCCTTCAACAGAAGTGCGCGCAGATGGGTCCCCGTGGAGCGCCGTGCCACCAGCTCATACCGCACCTGGAGAAAAGCCAGTGTATACCCGCCGTCAAGTCAAGGACATGATTGACGTAGTGAGCGAATGTCTAATTGAAAGCATGGTACGTCCGGCGGCATCTATAGCTTCGTAACGCGTGCTCACAGTGTTCCTTTCCAGGAGAGCGTTCTGACGCGGCCTGCCTCAGTGGTGTCACCCAACCCAATGCAACTCGATTCTGCTGATGGGCAGATCGTCCGCGCGATGAGAGATGACGGTTTCCGACAGACGGTGCTATCGGAGGCACTTCCTCGGGCTTATTACAGGATGCACTCTGGCAGTGGTACCCATCCAAAAGTCTAGCTGCCTCGAAAACCACGACACGGCCCTTGCATTGAAGTTGCCCCTAGAGGACGATAGAATCCATCACGGTTTGGATTTATGTAGTACAGCGTCAGGTCTCGCATTCACCATTGCTATCTTCTCCAATCCATTATTTATGTTCCTCCATGCATTCACTACGACCACTCTCGTCTCTGTATACATACGCACCTCCTCACTTGATTTGTATTGTGCGGGTTCTATCATTCCAGTAATTCTTTTCCCCTAGTGTATTTTGGGCCTTCTGCAGATATATAGATCATGTACATGTAAGTAGCAAAGCTGAGAATTCTGCAGTAGAACGTTTCATGTTCTCGTGGACTCCAAGCTGGCGACGTTCTCCTTTCATCGTGCATTCCTATATATTCCAGCTGACGGCGAGGTGTAGGAAAACCATGGAATCCACGGAGAAAGACACTGGCGTGTCCCAGGATCGCATGCCCTTGGCGGGTGTGCTCATTCCTAGCGCAGCAGACAAGAATAAAAATTACGGGATCCGTGGAGATTGGCTTTGTATGAGAGCTATCATATGGAATCTTGTGCCGCGGCGATATGTCGAGAACATAATTACAAGGAACAAAGGTGCTTTCCTCCTTACCGGGTCCGCGGCCCCGGCGCTAATTTCCATCACTGCATACGGCACGATGCCGCGGCGATGACGGTTGCTAGCATCCCCGTGACCTGGGTCCCTTAGAAATTTTGAGACGGTCTCGCACATTCTCTCCTGCCACCATCCGCGCAGCTGCTCAGTCAAACAATGCTTCCTCCCTTGCCGGAGCCATTCCTGATACATTCAAGGTCATTTACTAACATGCTTCAGTCACTAGAAATCTGATCTAAGGAATCTACTGGAGGTTGTTGCTTTGCGCATTGCCATTGTTGTCGGGGGATCGACGTTGGAACGTACTGTAACATCCAACAGTCATTGATACGTCGCTTGTTCCCAAATTTTTGTCTTGACTTTTTGATCTAATGACACGCTATGGAAGTTCTTGATTAACGTCAGAAGATTAGCAAAAGGCTTCAAGCTTTTGACTTCCTTAGTCTTGCGCAAGCGCCCATTCGGTCATAAGCAACGCCCGTCAACCAAAAGTATTATGAGCTGTAAATTCTATTACTGTGCACCTTGGAGCAATTTTTCGATTGCCATTAAGTTAAGCTTAAGCTTCAGCGCCACCCCTCATTTCGGGCACCATCTTACAAAATTGCGACTCACACGCACTTATTCTTATTGGTGACAAGGGAATATCATCGGCCTAGTTCAAAATACAGGCATATCTGTAATATTTGTCTCAGGAATGCTCTCTTCTCGAACTACATCTGCCGACATTGGGCTTAACCGGAGGGCCTATGATACACTATCGCCAAAGCTGTTCTGATATCGGAGCTTTACTCAGTCGAATCTGCGCCTTGCGTCTAAATTCTTGATATCTCGCTGCATGGCCTGTACTCAGGGCTGTGATTGACCTATTACAAACGAACGCGCGACTTAATATTGACCACGGCGAGAATGCCAGAACTCATCGGATAAAATGCTCACTAGAATCGCGCATATCGGCAGATTATATACTACGTTTAAGGCGAGCTGGCTTTATGCTCCTAAGCATGTAATGAATACATATGTTTACAACTTAGTCAGATGTTTTTGATTTTCTCTTCGTGTAAACGTTGCTCACAATGATATTACTTATTCGTGTTCCGCGCCTCCTCTCTTTGAACTATTTTCCTAGGAATAGTACTCAGTAACTCTCTTACCGTCTATAAACTATTCAATGCATTTCTCCTTTAAACCTCCAGATAAAATCGGGATTCTTCGAAATTCTCACAATTGCGTTAGTATTTGGTTAGTATTACTATGAGTATACACCAGATATTATTGATTCTCCTGTGTATAGTTTGAGAGTCCTCACTCAATATTATTGTCATTGAACCCACACATTGGTCCCAATGCAACCATAAACCACCTGTGCGTTGGCATACAGCACATTTAAGCGCCCGTCATGTAAAGCCGAATGCAGATCTCTAAATATAGCCACATCACGCCACCTGAAGCTGATTGGATTAGCCCATGTACGAGAGTTCGTTCTCGTTCCTTTGGATCTGCAGCCACCGCCGACATCTTGGGGCTCACTACGCAGACCTATAACGAGCGCCTACTTTGGTTTTAGGTGAGGGGAACAATTATTCATATCTTCAATGTGATTACTGAGTAATCTCTTTGGTATTTAATCTTGAATCTCGATGATATACAGACTTCTATTCTTCCCATGGATCGAGCACTCAGTGACGCTCTGCAAGACCATGTTTTCAATTACATGCCTATCAGATTGGTCAAGCTTCCTGAAATGAAGCTGATAGAGAGGGGGGATGTTCTTGAGTATCTGAATGACAAATTGGCATCGATGACCACAACGAAAGTCAACGATATGGCTCTCGCTATGCAAGCGGGACTCGATGATTTCGTTGACTTGAAGAGGAAGACTATCGACGATCTTGTCCAGCAGTATGCAGGCTATGCTATCCTATCGCACACTTGGCTACAACCGCGGAATGGGCATCGGGAGGTCATTTTCCGGGATGCGGTGGCATCCAGTAATACATGGGCGTCTGTTCGAAAAGCTCAGGGCCCCGGATATCAGAAACTAGCCAAATTCTGCGAGGCCGTCGCAGGTCACCATATAGAGTTTGCGTGGATGGACACGATCTGTATCAACAAAGACAGTACCTCCGAGCTCGAGGAATCTATTCGCTCGATGTACAGGTGGTATAGAAACTCATCAGTTTGTATAGTATATCTCTCTGAGACAACTTCGTTGGACGACCTCACTAACGACCGATGGTTTACACGTGGGTGGACCCTTCAAGAACTCCTAGCGCCGAAGAAAATGGAATTTTATAGCAGCGAATGGCAGAGACTTGCATTGTTTAACAAGTCTGAATACGGGTCGGCGTATCGGCCAGGGAGCCTCAGCTTGAAGATCTTGCAAAGAATAGAAGAAACAACCGGTATTGGACCCAACCAACTTTGGCGCTTCGAGCCCGGGATTCAACGCATGGGCGTGGCGCCGATAATGATGTGGGCAGCAAAGAGGGAGACCACGAGAGGAGAGGATCACGCTTATTCCCTCATGGGAATATTTGGGGTGAGCTTCTCGATTGCTTATGGCGAAGGGGCAGAGAGAGCGTTCTTCCGCCTTGTTGAGGCCATTTTATCGTCGTTCTATAATTCTCTGGCGGTGCTCAATTGTGCTGGGAGGCCGGTCTCGAACGCAATTCATATTTCTAACATCCTTCCGTCCCATCCAAGTTGCTACGTTGGATATTCTGAGCGTCTCTCTAACATGGCCATCAATATTCCTCACAAACCTGTCATCTTAACACACATTGGTCTCAACGTCCCCCTTCTGTTATTGCATGCCCTTCGAATCAGCATGGAGCCCGACCGATCGGTCCTTTTCATGTGTTCTCATCCCGCTGAAGCAACACAAAAAGGCAAAATATGGAATACAGACTGTGTATCTGTTCATTCGGGCGATACGTCAACCTTAGAACGTACATCCTATTATTCGCAGAGTAGACGACCGTCGATGATTGCTCCAAGGAAATCTGGCTCAAACATGACCGAGCATTATCTGTTTGGTATATGGAATTTCGAGGACATGGAGAACGAAATTAGACTTCCGGAAGTGTGCGCTGCGTACCTTTTGCTAGTGGATATTCAGGAGAGGGATTTTTCCATGGAAAAGGTCACTTCGGATGTTATTTCCCCTCGCTCGAGAATTGTTACACGGGATCTGATCGTTTTGGATAGGGCACTTCACTTTCATGAAGTTATTCACAAGAAGAAATTAGAATTCTATGGTCTGAAGTATCTCACTGTGTATCTTTGACAGAGACGACCCAAATGTAATGCATATATGAAAATATTTATACATCAGCATTCAAGGTATTCAAAATGCAAAGAATGAGACAAGAGCGAGACTGTAATCTTTTTGATATCTTCAATAAAATCGAACACTAGTATTCTTACCAATGTGTAATGATTAATCAACAGGCACTAAAGTCAATAGGCACTAAAGTCAATAGTCTGGGACTTGTCAGAACCAACACTGTATAGGTTCTTGCTGGCCTGCAGGGCATACCGAAAGTTAATATTGACGAAATTTCCGAAGCGAACACACACCTGCATAGAAATTATTGGTGCAGTGAATTTGAGGGAGCTAAGTCTCCCCAAAACGCCAGAAACATCTTCACTCCAGGTGGGCGTCGGAGAGGAGTGGACGTGCATCCGACTATTCAAAGAAACCAGCATTGAATTGGAATATGCCTTGCTGAGTACAGCACCGGCTGCCTGGTAATATGTTGGATGACCAGGGAGGTATGCAAGGACAAGGCATGTGATAGCAATGGTAGCTGTAAGGTATTAGCTTAAGGCTTTCTATGCTGAGCGCTGGAGTGACAATGAACATGCCTGTAAATGTGCCTGTCTGAATAGACAATCTGACAATCCTGGAAACGAGTTCGCGGGTCCGTTGGTTTCCTGTGCCGTTTTTTCGCAACTACGCGAGTAAGAATCACTCTTCAAAATATGATAGGAAACCATACATGATATGTCATAAATCCCGCGATAAGTACGTCACAACTAGCGCTGCCTACCGTCCATGCCTGATGAAGCGTAGAGTATTCAGAATTGAAAGTAGATTTTAGACGTACACTGTCTTACCGTCGTACTTAGAAGAGCTGCTTGTGAATTGCTAGTGAAGAGTAGACTGAAAAGACCAAATTCTTTGTTCTCTATCGCGAGGCCAATAGCTCCTCCTAGCTGAACAAGAGACAGCTAAAGCAAGAGGGGTTAATTTGTGAGATCAAGATAATTCAGATACTCACGATGCATATGGTAACGGCGAGGATTTTGCTTTCAGTTAACACAAAGAGCCTCTGCGCATAGAAGAATTGTGAAATAAGCGCAACTGTGCAAAATCAGTACGTTTTGAAAGCAGGATGAATCTGGGTTTCATACTCACCTATTCCACAAAGGATTGGTACAGATAACCAAAATATATCGACTTGATCTAAAACCTCTCTATACGCAAATTCTGTAGCAAACATTCGGAACTCTGTGCGAGTGATGAGAAATGTTTGTAGAGACTCCATGAAGAATATTGCCAAGACGGCCAACTTTAATGGCATGCGATCCTTCGAGAATATAAGGTAGTACAGGTCTGCAGAAATTGGTCATGCTTCGGTGAA
>QFFD01000215.1:0-10576 GCA_003314615.1 Pholiota microspora
CTCGGAGCTTCCCCTGATCCATATTATATGGATGTCCTGTCATTGTCCAAAGAAGGTACGTTTTAATACTCTTTTTAGTGCAGTCCAATCTCATATTTCTGTAGACATCGTTCGAAATCTCACTCAGAATTTTGTGGCGCTAAGCCAGATATCCGGGTCCAACAACATTCTCATAAACGTCTACCACCCTTCATTGAAGGTCCTTTACTCACATTTTATCAGCACGCTATGTGACGTTTGCTACCCCTTCACACATAATCCCCAAGAATTACAATACATCGCAGCAGCGAGATGGCCAGGCTTTCGAAAACCACTCCTCGATCAGTACAAGGAGTATCAAGCGGCCAATGACGGCGACGTCGACATGGACTCCGGGGAACTTGAATTCGGACCCCCTTCAGACGAAGCCCGCATGCGATTGAGTAGACTATTCAACTCAACTCTCACCACCGCGCTTGACGCCCTCCTTCCGCGACTTTCTAATGCATCAGATTGGGCCCGAGATAACGAGCCACCAGACGGCATACTATCGTTGCCGCGTGGGCAGCACCCACCGCAAGTGGTGCAACAGTCGGACACGAATATGAACACTCTACCTCGAATATCCAAGTTCATACTCATTGCGTCGTTCCTAGCTTCAACGAATCCTCCTAAAACCGACTTGCGGATGTTCGGAAGAGGCGTCGATGAAAGGAAACGTAAACGGCGCGTGACCAAAGCCACTGGTAAGACTAAGAGTGGTGGGATACCGAAGGTAGTATGAAGTTCCCAGTCATGTTGATCGCATGCTTACACAAGGTCATTTAGGTTGCGCAGAGGCTGGTTGGCCCTACGCCCTTTGTTCTGGATAGAATGATTGCGATTTTAGGCTCGCTACTCGAGGAAAACGACGCAGAATCGCGTTTGTCGGATAAACAATTCCAGATCCCAGGTGAACACACTGATATGGAAATCTCAAGAGTTGGCATTCTTTCTTCGGTACGTCCTACATCGCATCTTCCCTCATTCTGCTATTCATTGTTTCTAGGTCATGGAGTTGACATCAATGCGTTTGCTTCATCGTACGACACACGCTGACAGGCTCGATGGCCCTCCAATGTTCAAATGCGCAATCTCATACGACGCTGCACTCGTCATTGCTAAGGAACTCAAAGTCAGTCTGAACGACCTGATATGGGACCCGCTATGAGCAGCATAATGCCAAGGTTTCCTTTATATCTTCCATACATGTATTTTTACATCAGACTATTGCAATACGAAGTACTGAATAGTTGAAGGTTCTCGTGATCAGAGAAAATTGATTCCGAAGTATGAGCAGACGCCGAAGCCAATTACACCACCGACGAGGACAAGCGATGCTCTTTGGGCCAGGATGCGGGCGGTCAGTTTGCGAGGGCCTTTGGCTCCTGCTTTGTCGATGGCCTCTATTTCGGCGTCGGTAAGAACTGGGTATACATGGTCAGCCACCGCAAGGGACGTGTGTATCAAATTTACTGACCCAGGTCACCTGCGGCGACGTACCCTGCAAGCCTCTCCTTTTTGGAGCTTGAGCTAATGAATAGGAATGTTCCTTAGCTTCACTTCTTCACTCAAGAAATAAACCACATACGTAAGGACTACAGCGCCTTTGGCTTTGGACCACGCAAGCAAGATCTGGTCAGGGGTCGCTCCAAGACGTTTGGCTGCGGCGTTCACAGGTTTGTCTACTGGTCCTCCTGGGTAGGTGGTCACCGGCCTGCATGAGGAGTTTATAAATATTCAAGTTCAATGGCTGGCAGAAGACGACTATGGTACACACAGAAGAGGGCTGTACGCCTCGATGGTGATACCTTGCTCGGCGGAGTATTCAAGAAGAGGCGTTTGAGCTGCGTAATTGTAAGGTTGGAGCAAGATCTATGTATAATTCGGCGTATTTTAGGAATCTGGAAACGTATGTATATGGAATAGGGATAGCACACACCTGGTTCACGGCAGGTGGGATCTTGGCTGAACTCAAGAGGAGTTTAACGTCTGCCACGCTGAAGTTGCTGATTCCGATGCTCCTATAATAGTGTATGAGTTCGTAGAAGTTCTAGGTATCGAAGCGTAGATTCCGCACTTCACTAATCCCGCGTTCTTCAAGCCTTCCATCTGTGCCCAGGCAGTGGGTATGTCCGGAACAGCCAGGCGTGGGTGGTGAATGAGATACAAGTCCACATACTGGACCCCAAGCTAGATTCCGAAGGTAGTCAGACTATAAGTTTGTTTCCTGCTCAAGTATAAACAACGGACGTTCTTCAAGCTATCCCTTATGGACGTCTCGATATCCAACCCGTTCAGTCCACTGTATTTGGTGGTGATGAAGATCTCGTTGCGCGCAAGCCCGCTCTCTTTGATAGCTTGGCCAGCCTCAGCTTCATTTCGGTATGACTGTGCGGTATCTGCGAAGGCATGCGTTAAGCAAAACTGAGATGGGTTTCCAGAGGCTGTAAAAACCCACCAATGTGGCTGAACCCAATGGATATCGCCTGGTCGACTTGATTCACAGTCGTTACTCCAACAGGAATTTTCCAAGTCCCAAATCTATTATGCATTCACCATAGAGTGGATGAGATTGTCTTTCTGCGAAAACAAGCCTTAAGACACACCCTATTCCAGGGATCGCATTTCCTACAAGTTGCGTGAGCTCCATGTAACCATAGACGTTTCTACGACCACCTCACCATCGTTAAACTTTTTGGTCTCCCAAGGCATTGTTAAGGCAGACTTGGAGAATCTTCTGTGGTTGGGGACGAGTCAGATCTTCTTTCTCAGTGCTAACGAGACGAAGATAAAGCGCGAGAACGAGAACGTGAGCGTTGCTTAGATCCCCCGCAAGTTGAACGCTCGATAATTTCATGGCGCAATCGGAATGTTAGCCGCATGGAAGTGTGTGATAGTTCTGATAATAGCGCAATGACAATCTTCTTAAATTAGGCAGCAAAATACAGCTCTCAGCAAGCTCTCAGGGGCGGCAAGACATGCGGGCCGCGGCTGACCCTCGAAAATAACAGAATTCAGCAGCGACTTCGATTTGGACTTACTACATACATTTTTGAGGACAGAACTAGCAAACCTAAGCACCTGAAAAGACTGGTCGCGAAATTTTCAATCCTTCGACGCATCGATTCTCTCGCTTTTGTCCACTTCGTACAACACCTCCGTGCGGATGACGTACTTCGCACCGGAAAGCACCCCACTTCCCTTGAGATTGGATGGGAATGTCAGGACATGGTCAAATTATAGATAAGCGCAAATCCACGCACCTCGTGCAACAGACTGCCTTTTGCGGCACCATGAGGGAAAACACAGACGGTCCCCATGCGTGGTTTCACAGGCCGCGCCTCGAGGATACCCTGTGTGGAAGACGGCAGGAAGAACGTTGTGCAGCCACCTTCGAAGTCGTCGTTGAGGTAGATGAGGAATGTCAGGCGCGAGTAGACGGTGGGGTCGGAATCGTAAATATATGATGGTGGAGAAATGGTCGAGTTGAGCGCAGATGATGGCCAGGCACCGTCGATCTGATAGACAGTTAGAAGACGCTAAACATGAGTTTGAATATAACACATACGTGAGGTCTGTATAGAGCGCCAGGCCTATACCTATACAGTCGGAATCGTGAGTTAATTCCTTTGACTGCACCGCCGTGCACTGTCTGGGGCAGCAGATGGACCAGGCGTTGGTATAGTGTGGTGATAAACGTCGTATCAGCAAGCCAGATGAAGTTGTGAGCTAACACTGAAGATAGCTGCGTCGCTGATCCAGCAACAGGCTCGTCAGGAATCAGACCGACTGTCTCAGCTGCCTTCACCAATGACTCGCATTCAAATTTCTCCAGGACGTCATTTATGATGAAAGCGCCTGGAACACCCGGCAGCTCGTGCCGCGTTGGTTGGCGCGTACGCTCAATGGAAGGGATGAGGGGGAATGTGTTTTGGGGAGAGTACCAGATGACAGCTGGATGCTTATTTGGAGGCCTTCGCTCTCCACCTGGTATTATTTGGAGAGGCTTGAGGACGGCAACTGCGGCCGCGGAAATTTCCTCCGAGTTCAATGCATTAGATTTCTTGGGAGCGGCGCTAGGCGCTACGGTGAAGGGAGCGTACCATCGCAGCTGCTTCCCAGGTTCCAGTTTACCACTGTCGTTTGCACTTGCATGACCGATCATTTCTGGTTGGGTGGTCCGCAAAATAGCATCCAACACCTGCCAGACTTTGTTCTCCTCCTCCTGCGACATTTTAGGCGTCAGAACAGCATCGCATTCCCTTACCCAGCGCTGCAAAGTGCCAAGTTTAGGGACCTGTTCTCGAATGACCATTTCCGCAAGCAAGACAAGAGCATCGATATGTCGGTGGTCGACGAGAGCGGATGATATTTTCGACGTTAACGAATTTCCTAGGTATGATAAACAAGTAAAGAGACTATGATATACAAAATACAATCACCTGTATTCGTTATCTCTTGAGCGATCCTCCAGTAATCGTGTACGGCCGTTTTGAATGGTTTCAAAGCCTTCAAGCCAATTAGACTTGGATTTTTGGCGAGCAGCAACAGAGTGTCTGTCGTCGTTTCTAATTCATCCTCATAGACCAGCCCTCCAATGAGACCTGCCTCTGATACAACAGCGGGGGCTGTATCGATGACCACAGTGATGTGGGGAACCTCTGCCTTGGGCTTCTTGATCGACCCTGCCAGCCTAGGCTCAGTAGTTGCTTTCCGTTTATTCTTCGCCATTGCCGTCCAGGATATTGAGACTTGGTAAAGACTCAGAGGAAGAGATTGAGTGGAGATTGGGAAGAAAAAAGGATGACAGTTAAGTAGATGAGAGGCCCTTGGCCAGGCGCTGGGGAGTTCTGGACCAATTGAAAGTTGTTGTGTTCCCAAGGATCCGCCAAGCAACCGCTATTTTGGCGCCCAGCTCCCAGCGTCGCGAAACGGAATGGTCAAACATTCAATACCAAGTACATCGTACCTCCATGCCAGATATTGGCCGCGTCGCACTGTCTCGAAATATTGGTCAATCTCTTATAGCTTGCGTGTACTAGGCACAATCACAAAGCGTCTCCGACGTTCAGACGTCAGCTTTTTGGCTAAAACCAGCCACGAGCAATTGGTGGATAATTAAGACAAGAATCGTTCACGACGCGTCAAGATATGCACAAAACTATTACACGCGATAAATCAATTCTCTCGGTATTCACAACGCTCAATATCCCCACCGTTACCTCGCACCCTTCACTCAAAAGCGTGCAATGGTCCGCCGATGGCCAGGTAGCATTCATAACGAAGAGCGCTGTCATTATTCTGGTACGCTTTTCAAGCTATACATCTTACTCTCGTAGTTACATTTCTTGCAGACACCCGACCATGGAATTAACTTCGACACCGACGCCGCAATTAAGGCGACACCTAACAAGGACGAACCTGCGCTGGGATGGTTCAAGACAATGATTCAGCACGACCAAACCGTCCCCATTAAATGGCCTGACTATTCTCAGAGTAAGCCGCTGGTATGACTTCGCCTTCAAGACCCCCAATGACAAACCCAAAGGCTTTGTGTAGCATGGGGCGCTACCTCACTCGGGTCCCTCGACCTTGCCGTTACCTCTGTGGCTATATCCCCCAGCAGCTTGTCTTTGCATGGAAGGTAGGCACTTTCGTTGTGTCAAAGAATCGAAATTGATCCCTTGACCCAGATGCATTTTCGTGACATTGAGCTCCAATATGGATGTAAACCTGTGGGTAGCAGGCAAGAATTATCTCAAGGGTGAATGGACCAAGGTCTGTTATTGAAATACAAATATCCCTCTCTGCAATCTAATTTTTAATATTCAGTGTAGGTCTTCGAGGTAACACCCTATTTTCTGGATCGTATAGCTCCAACTCCAGAAAAGAAATGTACATCTGTTGCTGTTTTACAAGCGCAGGTCACTTGTGAGTTTCTAGTGAAACAGATGCCTCGATACATGCCCACTATTACTCAGGCATCGGATGGACCCCCCAAGTAGAGTATGGCATAGAACCTGCACCATGGCTAGACGGATCTCTACTAGTGCTAGGAAGTCGATCAGGACATCTGACTTCCATGAGGTCAGTAATTAATGTTACGGTATTATCTCTGGGATGACAGTTTTTCTGTAGATATAGATATGGCCCTACTGGTCCTACGCTGGAAATTGTTGCATCTTTGCACGTCTCCGAGAAATGGATTACGCAGATAGCGTTCTGCAAATGGGTTCAGCTCTCACCTGAAATATGTATGCAGAGAGCCCAACATATGTTTCAAATGCAAGATGCTCACGATTTATAGATGAGGCTATTTTGGCGTATGGCACCGCAGATGGTGCCGTAGGCTGCGTCAAGATCACCCAAACGCTATTCATTGAAGGAAACGTCTTTTCGTTTACCCCGCAATACGCAATCAACGTTCAAGTAGAAAAGCAGGAGACGATGGTTTACAGTTCCGAGATTGCTACAGGTATCACCGCATTGCGATGGGTGCATCCTTCTGCCCGACATGTAAGGACGTCTCGGCCTTGCTCACATGTATCTTACTGAGCCTTTCTAGCCTGTTCTCGTAACGGCTTACCCCGGCCTCATCAAACTCTACTCCACACCGGATCCAGAAGCAACATACTGGACAGGCCATCGTACGCTCCGCGTCGAATGCCAAAAGATATCAACGGACTCGTCGCCCTTTCACGCAGTTTCCGGGATCGTGTACAGGCAAAAGGAAGACAGACTGGTTGTTTCCCTATACGACGGCTCGTTTCATGTCATTCGCCATTTCTCCGTGGACCCTTCGTGGGCGTCAAAGACGGTCGTGGATGCGGACAATGGGCACGTCAGTTCCGAGGCGCTTTCGGGGTTGTCGCGCGCTACGTTTGAGAAAGCGGAGAAGGGAGAGGTGGATAGGAATGATATGCTCAAGGTCGATGGAACGATACCTTATGATGACGGTTCAACTTTTCTGTGGGCGTATGAGTACGTTTTTTTCCTGACCTAAATACCCTTTCAATAACACTGCAACTCTAGGTCATCCCGTCCGTCAGACTTCAGCTACAAGCATGATGCAAAACAAAGCTGTACCCTTGTAGTTGCACAGATGTGGGAGACGGACGATACTGATATCCTCTACGACCTTGATTACCTATTGAAAATCGTAAAAGCATGTAAGCATGTGCTCAATATCCGTTCCCTGTCAATACACTGATCAGAGCATCCAAATTAACTACCAGCTTCGCGCCAATCTCCTTTATACATGCTCCGCTCTTTCTTTCTTCACCTCCGCAATCCTGCTAAGCTCGATCTGCTGCACGCCTCCTTGTTGCAGACCTTACAACCACCACAGACGGTCGTAGACGATCATTCGACGCAGGTGTACCCGCGTTCTTTCGACGGCGTTTTGGACGCGACGAGGAGATTGAAATTCAGGGATGCGCTAAGCACCCACTTGTTCGGATGGGATAATGTGTTGTCCTTGAGGATGAGGCTCTCATTAGCTGATTTCGCTTGGGTATGTTTTACTTTTACGTTTTCCCGACAATTAGGGAAGATCGACGAATGGGATTGACACTCAATAATTTCTTGCGATTATCCAGAAACTTTCTATCTCAGAAGAGAAGCGCACAGAATGTGGCATCGTGGCCCAAAGCCTACTCAACGCAATCTCGCACAGGATATTGCGCACGCTTATCCGGCATTTACTTTTGGTAGTCAACGCGCTAACGGGTCAGTCGCATCACCTTCTAGTCCATATCATCCATTCATTTACTGACTAAAAACGACGCTACCAACCCATTTCGCTTCGTTATTTGTAGTCGACGATATCCCATTCGTCTCGCGTATTATTTTGCAATCGCTGCTACATGGGTGCCCTCCTGACCTGACAGAGGAAGGAAAACAGCTCTCTATGCTCATCCAGCCGTTCATCGAGTCTGTGACCGCTGCTGGATCGATGTCGGAGGGGATCCTCACGACGCTTGCTGAATCGTGCCCGGCTTGTGGAGTAGAAGTACCCCTGCACGATATTACGACGGCTGAGTGTCCTAACGGACATACTTGGGGTATGTCTTTAATTTCCTGTCTTGGATTAATTTGACGCGATCTACTTTTCGTTAGCGCGTTGTTCTGTGACGACATTCATTTTGTCGACGCCTTGGGTGAGGACATGTGTCGGCTGTAGTCGAAAAGCGTTCCTCCCGCCTTCAGCAAACAAGGATCTTCCTGCTATTGCGAAAGGATGGGTTGTCGAGGAGTTGCTGGAGGCAGTACATCATTGCCTTTTTTGCAACAATCATCTGGTTAGCATCTTGTAGCTCTGCTGGCGAATGTTTCTTGGGGGGTAGGCCTGTGTATAGTAAGTAAAACAATCAGGCATAGCTCAAAGGGACGATCTGAGTCAATCATGGTCAACGGAAGCCACGAGGGGGCTGATTTAGAGATGCGATTCGAAAACAGGGTGATAAGGATACATTGAAAAGATTCAGCTTGATCATACGAGTGCTCAGCAGAGTGCAACTAATATCCGACACTGATCAGATAATCAGCTAGACCTTCGACGACGGGCGTCGCTTCAGGAGCCTGTAAGGGCGCTTTGTAAACTGCTACTAGGATAGCCTGCGTTGTCTTCACGATGACTGCTCCATCGGCCTGCGGCGATACAATACATCACGTCAGATTAAAGGATAGAGCAGCCTCGAAACGTGTACACATACCCCTTTCTTGGCTTGGATCGTACGGCCATTCACCGAGAGCGTGAAGTATTTCTGGCCAGCGAGACGGATGCCACTTCCAAGAACTGTATCCGCGTTAGTGAAGCCTCCAATGATCGCAGTCTGCTCCTCAGGAGAAATCTGCAAAGGACACTTAATTGTGTAGTTCTCGGGCGCAACAATTTCGGAACGCACTGTGAAATTTGCGCTGGCAGCCCACACTCCTCCTTGCAATCCAAGCACTGCCGCTTGCGAGATCTTGCCAGTTGCGAGGAGGTTAGTGTCTACGTATGCTAAGTGAGGAGTCAAATATGTTCTTGACAGTACAGTTAATCCAGTACTTACATTGCCAGGACATGGTTGATGTTTCGGAATAAGGAGATGAAGAAAGTCAGAGTTAAGAAGAGAAATAGGAGAGTTGACCGGAGATGTCCAGATAAGATTACCAGTACGTATATTACCTAAGCAAATATTTGCATAATATTATCTCACCTCAATATAATCTCTTAGCTGGAAAAGTTCTCTTGAACCAATCGTCAAATGGATATGAAATCGACGGACAAAACTCTTGGAAAGCGGAAGGAAAGAGAAGACGGCGATGTTCTGACCCATGGGTAAGCTACTCTTTTGTGTACACATGATTATTTATACATAATTGTCATAGCGCAACTCTTTTCGTTTCAAATCTGCCATATTCTGCAACTTCAGTCGACCTGCAGACATTATTCTCTGATATTGCACCTGTCAGAGCAGCATTCGTGGTTACAGAGCAAGGAACTGGTATATCTAAGGGTGTGGGATACGTGTCATTCGCTCTCAAAGAAGATGCGGAGAGCGCCTACGAAACACTTTCGAAGGATGGAATCAATCTTGTGAACAGGAAGTTGCGCGTGCAATGGGCTGATCAAAAAGTGCGTTACCTTGAAATGTCGCGTGAAAACTATGTTTACTTTCTCCTAGCCAAAAGAGGGAGAAGTTGTCAAGAAGGAAGCAAGACCTCGCCCCGCACCCCGTCAATCAAGACTTCCAAATGACCCACTCGCTACAAGAACTATCGTTGTGTCTGGCTTACCCCCATCAATAGATTCGAAAGTGCTCTGGAAAAAGATTCGCAAGTACACGGGAGCGGAAAAGGTAGACTGGCCTGTAAAAAACGATCATGGGCAGGAAGATTCCACTACAGGTAAATTATGTTACTTCATTCTGCTTCGCGTCCTAAAACATTATTTTGTAGCTCACGTTCTCTTTTCCAATCCCGGCTTTGCGAGTGACGCCGTAACTAAACTGCATGCTCATGTCTACAAAGGCAACCTTCTATCAGTCACTCTCAAAAAACGCCTAGACGTCTTATTTAAGCCCGCAACAGCCCCAAAAACAACTGATCCCAAAGGCAAGGCCGCCTCAACCCCCAGTCACGCGAGTCGACTGATTGTCCGAAATCTACCTTTCAACGCGAGCGAGCAAGATCTACGTGCAGTTTTCCTGCCTTACGGCCCAATTCACTCAGTACACATACCATTGGACGAGAAAGCGAAGGGTGAGGACACGAAGAACGAGGACGAGGCAGAGAGCAGCACGACGGCTGCTACGGCTGCTGCTTATGCCGTTGTACGCAAGCCGAGAACGAAAGGTTTCGCGTTTGTATGGATGTTGAGCAAGAGGGACGCGGAACGAGCGATCGAGGGTTGCAACGGGATTGTATTTCGCGCTGGTACTGCACAAACGCTTGCGCAGTCAAAGCAGAAGAAAAAGAAGCTGAACCGCTTGGAAAAGAAGGCAGCAGCCGATGCCGCCGGTAAGAAGGTGCAAGAGGATGATGAAGAGGGTCAAGGAGACGACGAAGA
>QFFD01000218.1:0-12974 GCA_003314615.1 Pholiota microspora
CGCTAACACCATCTGCAGCGCCTACTTCCGCGTTGCGTCTGCTGGCTCTGTCACCGTCGGTCTCAACGCGTACTTGGCGGGCAGCACCAGCAGCACCGTCCGAGTCACCATCAACGGCACAGCGTTCACCGTCCAACTCGCGGGTACGACGCCCAAAACCTACCCCGTCGGGACCGTCAATGTCTCCACTGCAGGCTACGTCAAAGTGGACTTGCAGGGAGTGAGCAAGAATGGCAGTTATTTTGGCGATGTGTCGGGTTTGAGCGTGACTACTGCATCTGCGCTCGTCTTTGCCAATGACTCCGCCAACTTCTACTGGTCGCGCCGCGGCCCTTCAGTCCACATGAATTACACTGTGCCATCTAATACCGAATACTTCTACAACGAAGTGACCGTCCCCGTAGGCCAGGACCCCATCGGATCGTACTTCATGGTCAACGGATTTACCGGCGGCTACTCTGGCATACAGGTGAAGGACAGCGAACGTTGGGTTCTCTTCTCGGTTTGGGACGCAGACAATGGCGGTAAAACCACGCTCGTGAGCAAAGGGGCGGGGGTTATCGACAACAGCTTCGGCGGCGAGGGTACAGGAGGGCAATCATACCTCGTCTTCCCATGGGTCGCAGGCAACACTTACAAATTCATCACCCGCATTCGTCCTGACGGTGCAGGTAGTACACTCTACTCGGCGTGGTTCTTCGCTCCAGAGTCGAATGTCTGGCGTTACATTGCCACCTGGAAGCGTCCGTCCACGACCGCGTACCAGTCTGGGGTCCACTCCTTCCTGGAGAACTTCGTCGATACCAGGGGATACCAAGGTCGTCGTGTGCAATATGGGAATCAATGGGCACGCAATTTGAATGGTACCTGGTCCGAGCTTACTACTGGGAGGTTCACGGGCGATGCTACTGCGACCAATGCACAGCGTATGGATTATGCAGGCGGTTTGGAGAGCGGGAAATTTTTCCTTCGCAATGGTGGCTTCTTCGCCGATTATGTGGCGCTCAATCAGAACTTCACGCGTCCGGCCACAGGGGTACAGCCAACGGTTAATGTGGGCACCCTTCCCACCTCGTGAAATGGTAATCGGGAGGTTTCGCGCCCACGTTCGAAAAACAAGAAAACAGTGATTGATGAGCCCAAATTTCTCTATCTCAAATGCCACACAATAACTTTTCTCCACGTACTTTTGTAACACTACTAGCTTGTCGAATAGAAAGAGTGTTTTGTTTAATGAATTTCACGCTTAAGTCGGCCATTGACGCTGCTAATGGTTGACCTCGAGCATACTGAATTAGACAAAGACGCAAACTGGGAATATGGCTCGTTTGAGCAAAAACGAGTAGTGGGGCGACACTTGAAGTGGGATTTTTCACGGCGGTTCGCCGGTTCGCTCTTTGTTTTTGCTTCCTGAATCCCCATGTTCTTTGTTGAATAGCCATTGGCGATCCAAAGTCATGATTTCTATCAGTCTCTTTTGGCTTACTAACTGTTACTAGTCAACATAGGTATGCAACAAAAGAGGCTGGAGAAGAGAACAAGATCCCTTTAAATTTCCAAAGCCTACGAGCTTCAACTTGCCCAGCTGTTTTCTCTCCTCACTGCATTCAGAAACTCTTAAGCATGGCAGAGTTTCTTGACGAATTCTTCAACTATACATCAGGACGCTGGCTGTAAGTCTGGTACATGTTGTTTTTGGAGTATATCACTGATTCGATTTTACGAACATACAGTGCCAACAATGATCTTCGCATGGCAGAGCGCAAACGCGAGTCGGCGAGCTTTGTCGTCTTGCAGCGCAGTCTGTTGGTCAGACTTCGCAAGATGTCCACACATTTGGGAAGCTCGCGGAAGGCGGCTTTAACAGGATTTTCTACGCAAGTTCTACGCGAGTGAGGTGACCACAATGCGTTTCCTGCGTTCCTCTGGGCTGCCTGTTCCTCAGGTCTACGATTACTCCCCTTCATCGGACAATGCTGCGAAGACGAAGTATATCTTTATGGAGGTCTTAAGGGCATAGAGCTCAGCGACGTATGGCCGGAGCTAGAGGATTCTGGGATCGATTCGCTCTTGGCTCAGCTTGTGCAACTTAAATCTCAAATGATGTCTATTTCTTTTCCGGCTGGTGGAAGTCTCTATTATACTAATGATCTCGAGAAGATGAGAGGGAGCAAGGGCGCCCAACTTAGTGACGAGCACTTCTGCATCGGTCCCGATGTTAGGGTGCATATGTGGTATAGAAGGAGGTCGCAGCTTGACATGGACAGAGGACCATGTATGCTCTGTTTTTTCTTCTATTGGAATTTCCGGTGCCAATTAATACAGATGAAAATACCCGGACAGTTCTTGAAGCAGCCGCTCACAAGGAGATAGCATATCCAAAAAAAAGTTCGGTCGGCCGCTGCGACCATTCCAGCGTGAACGGAGGGAGAATTACGAGTACAAGGAGCAGTCGCCTGAAGACCATTTCAAGACTCTCGAACGTTGCCTTCTCTTCGTACCGTCGCTCATCCCCGTTCGTACTACGGACCAAGGATATCGATCAACGTCGATCGATCAACTGCTGCCGAGGGAAATATTATAAAGTTCCACTTCAAGTTTGTGTTTTGACCTCCGCCTCTTCGACACAACTTCGACATCAACTGACTCGAAATCGACTCAAAATCGCCCGCCAAACATTACTAATCTCGCATACCGAAAGTGTGGCGCATGTCGGACGACCGCTGCGACCATCTTGAACATATAGGTTTGCTTGCCAAATAAATGTTTCCATGAGAGTCGCGTGAACTTACCTGAAATAGCTTGTAGGATTGGCGGAACGCCTCTATGACACTGACAGTGCATCAAAAAATGGGTGACCAGACATCCGTGTACTGCAACAAACAATTCTAGACCAGCCTTTCCGCGAAGTTTTATTGACAATCAAACATTCGCGCTCAACGTATCGCCTCCATTCGAGCTCCAAGTACTAGAACCGTCAATAACGAAGTCGAAAAAGCATTCTATAGATCCTTGCATACCATGAAAGTAAATCTTTGAAGGAGAGATACATAGATTGATATCGAAAGTGTACTTCGTGAATCGGGAGCTTCAAGATGCCAGTGATTGCTACTCCCAGGTACGCTGCATTTTTTATATCCTCATTCTCCCTCCCGTATTCCGGCGTGGTATCAACTGACTTGCGTATTGAAGCATCTTCACTCTGCTCGTCTGATTGTGTTGCGCGCACGCACGTCAAAGACCGTATTGTTGGTAGTCAGGTTGTTCACCCACGTCGTCGCTTCATCCCTTTACAACTTGCCTTTTGTTCCGACTTTGCCATACTTACTGACAGACACTCCGTAGATTTAGATTACTCTGCCTACTGGACTGCCTCCAATTTTGGTTCTAGAGGATACCTCGAATTACTCGATGATAAATTGTCGTCCTCGGTACTCAGTCCCCGAAGCAAGTACAGATATCGTCAATGGCGAGTTTATTTCCAGCGCATGTGGCGCGAAAGAGTACCATAGCCTCCTTGTTGTGTGAGTATGTCTTTACGTCTCGTTCATTTCGGACTAATCTCTATCATCCGCTTGAAGTCACTTACCAAGCAGATTTCGATTACAATGATTCCTCTTTCGTTCTAACACGACAATCCCCAGGCAGAAACTACGCATATGTTTTACATAGCAGAAAAGTCGAAGACTTGTATCATCGTGACAGGCCAAATTCGCTAGCGCCAATTGTAAAGTCGGTGCAAACAAGCCGATAATCTATGGCTTTACTTGCATTCTGAACACGATGGTATATCATGATGGAGGAGTACTCTCATGCCACTCGATTTCACACGACATGTCTGTTTTTCCTGGAACCAGAGGAGCCTCGAGAAGCATCGTGCCGTGCAGAGCCTAAATTTGAACTCAGGACCGAACAAATCCTATGAAATTTGACCTCTCATGACGCCCAGGAATGTCAAACCACGTTTCTTCTTTACACCGCCCTTGATTTTGTTCAGCGTCATGTAGGACGACATTTTTCGTCGAGCCTTTAGCGACGCGCGCCCTTCCAACTTACCTCCGCAACCCTGGGCCCACTCTCACGAACGATACCTTGCTTTCATGATCCATCCCATCCCTTGGTGGGCTTCAAAACACAGGGCACCATCAGATGATTGCGCAAAGGTCGTTGAAGCCGTTTCTGACTCTACTCGTATTACAAGGACTTGTGATGTTCAATCGTGCAATGAACTTAGTTCAATCTACTTGTTTGTATCTTCCGTCCACTCTCCGTAGCTCATGCTCAGCCGAGTAATTAGGTGGGTGAATTTGATTCTATCCCTCCCCATTTGTTTTAATCTCCTTTAGTTCAAGCGAGATGATGCTGCGGACAGACATTTCTTTCAAGAGACATGAGTATCTCCAAGGTTCACCTGACATGTCATGAAATATCGACATGAGAATCCTCAGAAACGGCAGCAGAGATACCGACGACTCATGGTATAAAATACAGCCCATGCTCCAGGCGAAAGGTCAAGCAACTAACAGTTGGCTTTCAGATCCCAGCTTTCACTTCTAAATTCTCAACGGTATCATGATGTACTCTAAAGCTCTTCTTTCTCTCTTTTTTGTCGCCTTCGGCGTCGCTTCCGGTGGGCAACTTTCGCTGATTACTTTGTCTTCAGGGCACTTACACAATGTCTCGCATAGTACATGGCAAAGTATGCGAGGGCAAAAACGTCTTCGAGTCGACATCCCTTACTTTGCCCTCCGGACATGTCGTTACGATGGAAAGATTCAACTGCACTAATTCAGCTCCCATAAGCGCCGAACGACGAGCCGCCAACGTCTTAGAGCGCCGTCACTCTTTTGAGGTCAATTTAGACCGCAAATCCGCAACCCAATGTACCGCCTCTAACTGCCAGTGCGGTGTTCCATGCAAGTCAGGTTTTTAACGCTCAATATCTATGTTCGCTGACTGCGTCATTCAGGCGTCTTCGGAGCGTGCCGTCCCGTCACTCAGACCATCCAAGCGGCTCACTGCCAGCAACTTGCAGCCCAATTGCAGAATACGCGTATGTTCAATTGACATCATGCTAGTCTTCCGTGCTATGGTGATCAGTAATTGATTCTACCTCCTCTAGCTGGAACGTTTACCATCCCGGCAAACGAAGGTGTTGGCTTTATCCTCCAGAGTTGCGAATACACAGCGTTCATCGCTAGCGCAACGCAAGCAGGCCAGTACTGTTTTGATGATATGGTGCGTAGTTGGTTCGATTTTTGTTCATTCTGTTGATAATATGATTCATATGTAATTGCTGATACAGGGTGTTGCTGCTGCTGAGCTTTTCGCTATTTGCGGTACCCAACAAGGTGACTGCGAGGGAAACAACAGTGCTTTCTTCGTCGAGCAAGTTCTTAGCTTTTTTGAACATATCATCCTGAAGCTGACCTCGTTAATTCAGTCAAATCTCGCTCTGAACTCAGTCAAACCTGACAGTGAAAGTGTCAAATGTTGTAAATCTTGTGTGCAAATAGTTCTATCAGAATACCTTTGTGGTGTAGTTTTGAATATATAGCATAAACCATTTGAGGACGATATTGCTCGCTCGCTGAACCTTCGAAATTTACGCTAAAGAGATCAAGATGCAGAAAAAAACGGTCTAAACAACAAAAGTTTTTCGAAAGCGTTGTTAAGAATTCTGAACGCCCGACGGTCACCAGCACAGTTAGAGGGTAGCATCAAGCATGGATAATTTTTGAACTTCGAATGGGAGAGTCGTGGTCAAGCAAAGATATGCGCCGTGCTCAAATGAAAAAAAAAAAGCATAAGATATTCACGGCAGAACGTTACGGCGCGCCCTCCCGCCGCTCGGACCCTAACATGCTCCCGAGTCCCCGCATCCCGATCATACCAAAGCGAAAGAAAAAAAAGTTCGGATGGTTAACCTCGTAGCCCACCGCGAGGGTCGAACTCGCAGCCTTCAGATATCAGGAAGTCTTGGGGAAACCCGCCACTCCATATAAGAGTCTGACGCTCTATCCGATTGAGCTAGGCAGGCGGTGTTGGTAGGTCGTTAAGCGCCGGGACGTCGAGCCGCGCAGAATATGTGGGTTCACACACAATTAATTGGGGCGCTGACAGTGGTGAGATATGATATCCAATATACTGAACAGAGCAGATAGGCGATGAAGGGTGAAAAGAATATTGAAGCGAGATATCCAAGAGACAGTGGGTATTACGAAGAAAAGGAGAATAGGGAACGGCGAGGGGCGTTTATGTTCCAGGATCGTGAAGAACTGCCAGGAGATATCGATCGTCTGGGATTAGGTCGTGAAGAGATGAGAACCCACAACCGAACAGTGAAATGAAGTAGACGCACCTGGCGAAATCATGATCTCGTGCTTTTTTGTGCGTATCCGCATAAACCGCACCTCATCCTGTAATTCGCCTAAGAAAACACAGACGAACGCTAGAGTAGGCAACATACCATATCCGCATCATCCGTCTCTCCGATCCCATCCTCCCCTTGAATCTCTTCCAGGCCAGCCTGCACCGTCTCCACAATCCGCGCTACCACCGCGGCATATTTCTTCCCCTGCTCGCCATCGAACACAATCCCTGAATGTCTGATCATCCGCGGATGCTGGCCGCGCGTGATGAGCAGATACCCTAGAACAGAACGATGCGCGGTCATCAGTGCAAGCGTTTGTTCCAGCTCTGGAGGCATCGTAATAGCTGCATTTGGAACGGAATTAGATTGTTGGGAAGTCGAGGTGGAGGGATGCCCTGCAGATATTGTAGGCGTAGGGGTCGTGAATGGGTTTCGTGCGGGCCCTGCAGCATCGGGTACTGATGTATACGCCTATTTGAAGGATTCGTTAAGATATCTGATAGGTATTTGTGGTAAATACGACTTACCATAGCGCCAGTCCTCCGATTTGAGTCGTAAGAGGAATCGGATAATGACGACTGTCGAAGAAGTTCAACTTGAAGGAGCACTCCTGTCACGTATTCACTCTCAATCTGATTAGGTAATCTCACTTGCTACGGACGCCGAGTCGCTCTCAAGTTTCTCTGTTTCCTTCTTTATGGCTGGACTATCAAGGTGGGTATCGTTCTACATATCGGGCGTCAATTTTTATATTCCCACAGTTTCCACCTCCTGAAGCTTGCTCTTCCTCTAATCAAAACTCATGGCTTCACGCGTGAAGCTCTAGCGCGCTCTGTCATCTCTATACCTTCAACATCCACCGTGCAACCACATAAAGAGCCTTTATCGGACTCTGCAGTCACAGCACTATTTGGAAAAGGAGATGCTGCTCGACGAGCACTCATTGACGCGTGGTTGGCCGATGGATTGAGCCATATGGCTTCCAGCTCGGAACCACTTTCGATAGGCGTTGAACAGACACAGACACCACCGAAGACGATACAGGATGTGTTACGTGCAAGATTGGAATACAATGTACCTGTTTTACCATATATCCCTGAAGTATGTCAGCTTTTCCTCTTGGCAAAGAAACACTAAACCCATGTCATCGTTCAGGCGTTTGCTCTCATGGCCACTTCCAGTTACCATGTTTTGGATCCCTTGCCTGCCGCGAAACACGCGTTCAATATAGCGAACGAGGCTTGTAGAGCTACGGGAGACAAATCGTTACAAGTACGTCGCAGGGTCCTGTGGCCATTTATAATTCTCATTCTGCGCTTTGGACATACAGTTAGAGTGGTATGCGCGACGTGGATCACTCGCTGCAGTGTACGCTGCTGCAGGTGCGTATTTCCCAACACGTTATCCTGTATGCATAGTTGCGTGTTCTGACTCACCAAACTTCCCAGAGCTCCACCAATTGACCTCACCGCACACCGCCTACTCTTTCCTCGACTCACTGCTTGACATCTCGTCCGACCTAAAATCCACACTGGATGAAGCGGGCCTATATTCAAATTACGTTGTAAAAAGCTGGAAGGGAATCATTAAGAGCTCTGGAATTTTGCCTCTGTGAAGGAGGGAAAGTCCTTTGAGTAATTTTAGGGTGCGTTCAATGTCATATATGTGTATTTTTATGAGAGATACCGTTCGTCAGCACATCCCTCACCGTTCATCGAGTGAAATTCAAACGCAAGCTCTTTTCTACTGGAAAGAGGAATCATTAACGACTCTTCGCTCTTCTCTATGTGGAATCCTGTTTCCTTCCTACTTCCATCACTCGACAATTTTCGATTCGTAGAATCGCTGTCAGAGTACATGCCCACGTATCGCGACTCTCTGGGTATCCCACGCATGCCTTCGACATGTCTCTATCTTGTGAACCTACGGAACTTACGGGACGGCTGACGGCTGTTGAGGGTGCGACAAAACGTTCGGCGCCTATTACCTCTAAGTAACATTTCACATAATCACACTCCGGTTCGTCCGGATTGCCGATTCACAATTTAGGCACATATATTATTGCAACTTGATATTTCTTTACCTCTTACCTTCACGACCTCCCTGAGCTGCAGTCGTCTTCTGCATCGTCCGAAGCTCTATCCTTCGGCCCTCGCACTATCTTTTTGTGCCAGCACTTCTTTGCTTAATTGCCGTTCCTCCATTCGCGTTTTGCAGGCCCCTATTTTTGAGCATTCAACGGAAGACGCATGGCAACTTCTGAGGACGGCCATTTGGTGTACAAGGGCTACGAAGCGTGGATAGCTGGAGATCAAGAAGCCTTGCCCATCTACCGTGCTGAACGCGACGAAAGAACGGCTGAAGCTACTGCGTGGATTCCGTCTGAAGCTGGGAAGGCCTGTCTGCGTAGTCTCTCAGTCAGTTATTTCGATATACAGTAAGTTAATCCTATACGCTGCAGAGATTCCAAGTCTAATATCGTCGTACATTCGAAGAAGAGAGTGGCTATTGGGCACGCCTTTTCTTGGACGGACCCCTCATCTGTCAGAACGTGCACCAAAATCAAAACCATATCACTGAAATGAAGGAAATGAGTTATGTCGAAATATCGCCTACGAAAGCCAGGGCCTTCCTCTTCAACTCAGTGTCATATACAGGTGAACCGTCTTAGACTACACATCTATTTGCGGCTGACATCCCACTTCCAACTGGGTATTAGACGACGATGAGTATCTGGACGATCCTTCGTCCGCATCTATCGGCGAAATCAAACTCGTTTTCTGTCTGGTCAACATAATTGATGGGCCTCTTAAGCAAGTAGTAGTTCAGGATTTAGAAGCGCACAAACTTCACGAAGGATCAAAGCAGAAAGTAGTGCACCAGGTCAAGTGCGTTCCTTCTCCTATCTATCTTGGCATTCACTCACAATAGGTATCTTAATTCAAGACTATCCGAGGAGCTAGAAGTCCCACCTCGCGAATTTACGATGAGGCCTGTGGACGTAGTTGGGGATCCCATTACATTTATATTTAAATATTGATCCCTAGGCGAGCTGCCTAGACTGTGGGGTTGAGCTATGTACTGATGTTTCGGGCAGATATGCTTCAAGCCGACGGAATTGCACCACGTCCCATCCACCATCAGAGCCAAGTGAGGCAAATGCCCTCCAGACAAAGATCGAAAAATCAGAAGAACAGGACGAATTGAAGAGAGAAGATGAAAACGATGCAGAAGAGATCGACTAAGCGGCCGTAACGAAAAGGGAGCGAGATTTATTGGTAGGTCCGATTCTATTGCAATGTTCTAAGCGTCGAATTACTCGTGTTATTACCAGGCGGAACTCGACAAAATTCGTAGCCAAAAACGGACCCGCAGGTCCCAGACCCATGGACATGAAGTCAAAGCAGAACCAAAGGTTTATTTCAAGCCTGGGGAGGTGATCGATTTGACTGAAGAACAGGACGTGGTTCGGCCTCATAAACGGCTGAAGACAGAAGTTAAACCTGTTGTCAATAATCGATTTGACATAGAGAGATGCTCGAATTTCATGGTATATTTTACTGGTATCCTTTTACGTTATGCACCTTTTCCTTCGTCAGTGCTATTTAGGGTTGAAATATCCTTTAGTCACTGGCTGATCCATTATCTTTCGTAAATTCATGGAAAACACTGTTTGAAACATGATGATTAATAAAGATACAAATTGAATGCGTGTTGTAAAATTACAATGGGTATCTATCATGAACGAGATAGAGAACGTACTAAGACTAAGGAAAAATTATACAAACTAAATAGATTCGCGGGCGGCAGGCTTTGGATAGTCCGACGCCGCCTTTTGGCTGGGACCCGAAAAATGAATCTAATTGGTTAGCGCTTTGCGCACGTCTTCTTTCTGCTGAGACGTTAGACGGTCAGGGAATACCACGTCCCACTGCACCGTCAGATCACCCTTGCTCTTCACCGCGCCGTCCTTGCGTATAGGCATTCCCTCGCCTGAGATTATCATCGACTGCCCAGGTTTGACTACGCCGGCAGGGACGGCGATTTGCAGCTTTCGCCCATCGAGGAGCTCCAGGGTTTTATGTAGTTTGGCTGTCGAACCCACAGGGGGTCCGGTGAGTGCTTCGACCAGAGGAATTTTGAGCTTCGCTGTTAAGTCGTTCCCATCGCGCGAGAACGTTTCGTGTGGCTTCTCCTCGACGACGAACACCAAATCCTGCGCCTCCCCGGTGGACGCTTGTTCATTCCCCGCACGGGGGAAGCGCACCTTCGTGCCCGTCTTCCACCCGGGCTGGATAGTAATGTCTAGGATCTTGTCCTCCGTGGTACCGTCCAGCAGACGCCGCCCGACTTTGAGGTGTTTGGAGCCCCCGTTGTACAGGTCTTCGAGCGAGACCTTCAGCGGGCGGCTGATTTCGGATACCTTTTCCGGTTTTGTGGGTGATGGGGGACGGCGGGTGGGACCTTGGCCGTTGGGGCGCTGAGAAGTGGGGCGCGAGCGGGGCATGCCGCCGGGCATACCACCTGATGAGAAGCCGCTGAAGCCGCTCATGTCGTCGTCTTCGTCTTGCCGGCCAAACATGTTCATTGTTGAGCGTCTACCGCCGCCGCCCATGCCGCCCATTCCGCCCATCCCTCCGAACATGCCTGAACCGAACATTTGTCTGGGGAGAGAGCTGTCAGTACATGGAAATGAAGGGTCGCTTCAAACGTGATACTCACTCGAATATTTTGTTTGGATCTGAGGGGTTGAATCCGCTCGCACCACCACGGCTGCTGAAGCCGCCTCCAGGACCACCTGAAGTGAATGTGAATGTAGCACCTCCAGGACCTCCTGCACCGGGGAATCCACTAAAACCAGAGAAACCAGACCCTCCGGGACCGCCAGCGCCTGGTGTTGGACCCCCGCCGCCTTTGAGTCCCTCCTCTCCAAACTGGTCGTATATCGCACGTTTCTGCGTGTCACTGAGGACCTCGAAGGCCTCTGATATTTCTTTGAATTTCTGATTGGCCTCTTCTGATCCTTTATTACGGTCAGGATGCCATTTCAAGGCCTGTTGGAGGAAAGTGTTCAGAAAGTGGATTCAGACGAGAGACAAAAGCAGATACGCACCATCTTCTTGTAGGCCTTCTTGATCTCATCCTCGGTCGCGCTCTTGTCGATGCCGAGGAGCTTGTAGTAGTCAGTACCCATGATGTGAATAGATATGTGTTTGGGGGAAAATTGGGAGGAGGTGAGTATTTATTGGACAGCTACGGAGGCGCGAGCCAGATGGCCAGAGTCTTCTAGCAAAGACTCCATGATGTCATTGTGTTCTAGACATTTCCTGAAGCAGCCGAAATGTTCTCCGCCCGTGACCGGAACAGGACAAGAATAGGAGCTTGTGACTTTCCCTAAAACCTCGAGTTGTGATATTATCTTCGTGGGTACATCATATAGAGTTAAAATACACTTTACTTACTCTCTCACTTTCAACTTTCAGGTTTCGACGGTTGAGTGGTGTTTGTCGGACTTCAACTGGACTCGGAAAGGACCGGTTATAAAAGTCACGATGTGACATGCGAATTACAACTGTTACGCGTCACAGACAGTGTTCTGGGCACACGGGCGATTCGCTCACTCGACCCAGCTTCAACGTCTTCAACCTTTCAATTCTCCAGCTACGTAGTGCACAAGCAGCTTAGAAGTCCATCGACATCGTCACTTTGAACCAGAATAGCTGAATCTATATGAGCAGATACACTACATACGCAGCGCATTTCGAGGAAGACTTGGATCTACCGCAGAACATCGCAGCAAATGTACGTACGCTGTTCTAACATTCTTACTCGTCCATGCTCGTTTGCTTGCAGTGTTTTGCATCTCTGCTGGTCGTTGAGGACCCTACATATGGCGGATATTACTCCTTCGCTGACTTCTGTCAGGCTTCGATTGCTGGTCACCCAAGCGCAGGTCTGATCTATCGACGGTCTTCTGCTCTTGAACCTTAGTGAACTACTCCTGCTGAGGTTGAGCGTCAATTTCTATCTAACTATGAGAGTGCATTGGGCGACAAAGTTGTCAAATTAACAGGACAACACATCAATGACCACGTTTACCCTGTCCCTTCTTATGAAGCCCTTTATCATCAGCCTTATTATTCTTCGAGAACTCGTGTCCAGGATTCTGTTTCCCCTTCCCCTTCGTGCTACTCTTCCCCCGACTGCGGGTCTTCTTGTGCGCCGTCTGGTCAGCCCGCGACTGCCCCTTCATGGCCGCGTTGTTCTTGTTCCAGCCCGCTTTCGCCTGACGCGGTAGCCCCTTGTTGTTGACGTAGATGTGGTGATGAAACTGTCCGTTGAAGGTGTTGCGGATAGGGTTCCTGTGCTCGTCGTGGAAAGAGGCCGTTATGTGGTTTCTCTCCTTCGGATTGCTGCCGCCCTTGTGTACCATATGTCTAGAAAAAGGAAATGAGCACATACGCCTTCTGTGCGTCAGATCTCGAGCGAAAACCAGGAAACATACTCGATAACGCCTGTATGTGCCTTTCCCTTCAACACTGGGTCCTTCCACATGGCTTTCTTCACCTGATTTTTATGCCACTTGATCGTGTTCTTCCGC
>QFFD01000223.1:0-20761 GCA_003314615.1 Pholiota microspora
ATGCTCGAACATCGCTCTGTTTTACAGTGACACCCCTGCATATATTCCAGTAGTCGATGATTGGTATCCACAAACATGTTGCCGTGATGATACTGTCAAGCGCAGAATTGCCGGAGAGATTTAGATACATATATATATACTTCCAGTCGAAAGCTACACTCTTGATTAGATAACTAGTTAAAAAGTGACTTGAGGACAGTCTCTCTTCCAGGAGTCAAGCGCTTGCGCTCGATAATCAACAGCGATAACAAGACGTGGTCAAAATATTCTTGACCTTCTGGGGTTACTTCGAGCTGGGATAGAATTCTTTGAATGTTGATTCCAATGTGAGGAGTAAATTTAGCTAGGACTGTGTTCCTTGAAGAACGTAACGTGCACTATCAATGATCCAATGATGAAGTTAGGGCTTTAGGATGCCATGCTGGTGGGTGCTTACAACGCAGGGTCGTCGATTATAATCCCATAGGATCTTCTTAGGAGGGGGCTGATTTCTTCCGACACGCCCTGCAATAGTCCATAGCCATAACGCCTATAGAGACTGTTATTTAGAGGTAACAGGTTCGTCCCAAGGAAATTGAATTACATGTGTGCGGCTTCCTTGTTTGGTGAGCCAGGGATCGATCGACTCTATTCGATTCCCAATCCGAAACCTATTTGTCGCAGCTATAATGCCCATTCTATAGAGCAAGATAACAAATTGGATGGTCAGCATAAGGATCCGTGGACGTCACATCGAACACTCGTGACCACTTACTCGAATTCTGCGACTAATAATCCATATTCATTTGCGCCTCGATATATAGTGGTTATGTGCGCCAGCGGCATGAAACAGTTCATGCTGACGGTGATATAGTACTGTGGCCGCGTATCCTGTGCATCTGCAGGCGGTATGAGGACCATCGCATTGTTGCCCATTGGTGAGAATGAGTAACAGATATTTTTCGTGGGCTTCTGGGCCTGAGCATATCTACAAATGGCACGTCGTTGATTGTGGGTAATGCGTAGTGATCAAATTCATCAATGAGATACTGTTGACAAGCGTATTCAAGCAAGGGACTTACTCTGGTGGGCGCTCTGGAGGTGACGGTGATCTGGGAGGTAAGATAGTGGGTATCGGTGGTGGTAAAGCGCGTGCTTGGCTGGAACTCGCTGTTTGGGCAAGAACGACAGGTTCCGGTCCGTAGAGCTCTTCTCCGTCCCAAGTAAGTACATTGTTCTCTTGAAGCGGGGGAATATCAGAGTATGGAACAGATGGTGTACTGGAGAAGGAGTTCGGGAGGTTAACACGACTAGAGTTCACAGAATTATTGTTCTGCTCTTCGTAAGCCGGGGTGCTACCGCACGAGGAGTCAGTATTGGTCGTTGATATAATACAGTAAACACGTACAGATCCATACTGAAGTTGAGACTCAAAAAGGCGGCAGGGCTTCTGTGTTATATCACTTCTGTATTGCTGATTTATATCAAACACTGCACTCCATGGATCCATGGCAACTGCTTGTAGGACTCTACAGGATTTCGAAGACACAGCCATTCTAAAGCGATCGCTAAACATACAATTTCACTAAGTGATCAATGTTTGAAGGACTTAGGACAGGGAGGGGGTCAACTTGGAGATATAGACGAGTGCCAAAGTGTGTGCTTACAACGACCGCACAACTTCCATATTCCCCTCATTGACCGACCAATTGAAGTCCGCGTATTCGTTTCTGGTGGTACGCCCAAGCCAGATGTTCGTAGTCATTAAGTATGACCTCGAATGGTGCCTACTTTAAAGGGACAAGGATTGACTGCCAGTGTTTGAAGAGTCTGGCAGTTGGTTGGAGCCGCCGTGATGATCAGACTTAACACCGCGATTCGAGTTGGGTTCAAAAGTTCGGGGGAGTGGTATGGGAACAGCGCAAGATTTGGTCAGAAGTAAATGAATTAGCCTATTTTGAAGACCTGAATGTGAACCAGTCGTGGTTTGGTCGTGGTCTTGTGAGCTTGAGCTAAGTAGCTATTAATAACTCCGCCACCATCATTTCCCACACACTGGGCGGCCTCGGGGATTTTCTTCGTATCTTTTCTCTGATCACTTTGTCCCCCATTCCATCGCGCACAATCGTATAGAAATGGAACCCATATTCAGAGATAGCTGCGGAGATTTTGGGAGATGAAGATGTTGAATAATGTCAACGCGTTGAACTCCACACCACCACACCCCTCGCCTCTGAGGAACCGCACTCCACCACACAAGATCGACCAAGAAAAACCAGAAGATAAAGGTACAACAAGGTAAAATCTACGCGGAATCCAAAAGAGCGTTAAAGAAGTCAAAGAACGCTGTATGGTATAACGAACGTAGGTGGACGAAACCAATGGTTATATAGTTACAAAACGGTGAGCAAGTCCATGATATGTTTGTGGGATTTATTTACACTAAAGAATATTAGTAGGTATGTCGAAGAAATATGTACGATAACGCAGAACGAATAAGAATATATCTCTGAGGGAAAGAAAAGGCGTCCGAGGAATATCCCAGGCATGACAGCCTAACGCTACGCGAGACTTTGTAAGTTGAATCGTCCACAAGCATTAGGCTGAGTATATCGGGAGATCCATACTCAAAGAATCTGCTCCTCCGTGTCGATTCCTCACTCGACCGTACCAACGACGACAGCCGCATACGAAGGTTCTGCCCTCTTACCGCCCTCCACCTTCTTCCCTTCTTCCTCCTCAGATTCAACATGCTCCCAAGGCTCGTCGATTTCCATATCATTGGCTCCAGTAGTCGGCATATCATCCAACACAATAACGCCTTTCACGGCCGGTACTAGCTCGAACTCATCCTCCTTCGTCTTCCTGGGTTTCCGTGGGGAGACCTTCAGCAAATCCTCGAAGTTGATCCGGATGCTCTGCCTATCGCCGACGCTCTCTATGGCCCTCTCATTCGCGCGCGCAATCGCCTCGAGTCCCGCCCCTGGCGCCGCACTCGAGAGACCCTCAATGAGCGCTGCAGCACGAGCAGCCTTCCCCACGGCATCGACGCCTGCATCGACCTCGACCTCGAATTTGCCGCGGGGCTTGCGCCTTGCATCCCGGTCCCTCTCTTCTCTCGAGAGCGACGGAGTGAACTTGGCGGCTACGCCGGATGCAGCGGCCTTACGGGCCCTGCGTAGTGCTCTCTCGCCCGCGCGCTTGGTGCGCTGGCGATCGTGCTCGTAGGCTCGTAGGTCTCGCTCCTGGGACTTTAACATCCCTGGTAGAGCTGCAAGAAGGGGTGGGAGTGGTTCTGTAGCCTCTTTGGCTTTAGGGCGGACGTTCTCCTCATCGGAGTGGTTGGCAGACGGTTGTTCGCTGTCGACAGGGGCCATGCTGGTGTCCACCTTCATGCTGATGGACGCCTGTGTGACTGGGCCTCGGTGAGCACCCTTGTTGATGCTCTGTGTGCTGGCATTGAACGGGGCAATTGCCTTGGTCGCGCTGGTCTTGGTGTAGGAAGGCATTGGTGAAGATATGAATGTGGTATTGGGTAAGGGTAGGGGTTGACTAGGTTTGTTTGGGGTAGAAGATATCAAGTTGGTGTTTGCTTCTGGAGAGTGACTCGCTGGCAGAGAAGTGAGTTGAGTCCTGGAAAGGGAAGCACCAGTACGGAAGGAGACTTCTGCGGATCGCGGGGTGGCCGTACGCGGAAAGCAATGATAGTTCGCGATAAGTGAAGCAGGTGGGTGCCAAAGCAGATTAGATTGTTTCCTTGTTCGCTAAAACTCGATAGATAAGATGCGTAGAGGTTGTCTGATGGCCCTTGAATGTTGTGGGTACGAAGCAAGACGCCAACAACGTTTGGGGTACCCATATATTTGACTCGCTCGTTCGCGCAATGATCCTCCGGATCTCTCGCAAACGTGCGATACTTAATGACTATGGATGATGACATAGATACTGCGTGGTACTACTTACAGTAGCCCCTCCGCTCTCATAGGTCGGAGAGAGACTCAGCATCAGACATGACGCGGACTAACTAGCGGAGCAACATCGCAGAGCTAATTACGACCTGCACAGTCTCCGAGTCGCAACGCCGGTGCTACAGGAGAAAGGCCTTCTAGGAGTTGTGACATCATCCTCCGGGCCGGCTATTCCCGGTGGTAGTCGACGCGCACTCATCTACATTCTTTTTCTCTCCGTCATCTGAGAGCACAGGCACCACTGGACTATACATCTGGTAAGCACTTGCAGCAACGTTCTTGCAGCTTTCATGGATGCTGTTTCGGAGTTTCAGGATAAGTAAATGGTATACATCTCCCTAATTCTCAGTCCACTTCCGTCTCTCTCTTGTTTTCCTTGAATCTTGGGCCGACGAATATGATATGATCGGATACTATTGCCCATGTTCACACAAACATGACTCACTTTACGGCTCTGCAATTGAATTGGACCTAGCGGCTCTCTTCTTGATGTGCATACAGTCTCCGACGAACATCCGCCGCTCGCCAATTATGGACGGAGATGCTCCTGTTGTATCTCATCTATCTATGAAAAATATAACGAGGACATGGGCTTTGAATTACTGAATCACCAGACTCACCGTGACACTTGCCCAACACCAGCCCGGACATCACAGAAAGGAATAGAACGAAGTGCGCTATTGTGTACAGCCATTCGTCCGCCTCGATAGCATCGCGTCGTAATACATCCTCAGCTTCAAAGAATATAAAAAATGAAGCTAAGTCGGTACTAGTATTGAAGTCAAGCCATTACTATCAAATTTGGGCCCGGAATATGGAGATCTTTGATGTCTGGGCGGAATTTCTTCTCGTCAGAAACTGTCCCAATATTGTGCGGTAAAGCTGAGAAGTCTTCTGCTGGGCATACAACTATAAGTAATGTCTGAGATTCTGAGTAGCACAGCCCCAGCTTCACCATAGAAAAAGAACCAGAGGAGTTAATGGGTCCACCAGAAAGAAAGGGAAACTTATGTATACAAAACAGGCCTCAGGCGAAGGCTTCAGCTAGGCAGTAGCCGGAGTTCAAAAAAGTAACATTCCAGCCCAGAGTTGGACGCATCAGATAGGGAACTCCTCTCCACTTTGTGTTGCAACGGTGGGGAACCAAGCTATCCATGTCAGCTGGAGGGGTTGGAGGTTACAGTAAAAGAGAACCTCGGCACAGCCACATTGGAACTTGCCTTTCGACTTAGACTCTAGAGCGCATCTTGCACTTAATGCACTCGCTTACCCACCACAACAAGCCATGGACCTGACTCACGAAGCTCGAGTGGTGTTATTGGCCGGACAGACGATAAACAAGCGAAGCTCAGAAGACACACCAAACAGAATGAGCCAAGGTCTTTTGCTCACCGGTTTGCTCGAAAGCAGATATTGGAACAGGTGTTTCGAGCTCAGGGACACCGAAAATCATCTCTTGCGATGGTACATATACGCCCAATAAGTTTAACAGGTCCGCAGTAAGGTCGGGCGTTGGCCGAGGTGGTCCACTGTCCACATCAGGTTCCTGGTTATCTGTCATACGGCTAGACCCCTGGCGTAGGCCCTCAGTTTGACAGGAACAAGGCAGTGTCCGAAACTAAACGAATCCTGATTTCTGCGCATGATAACTAGCCTCCTCATAAATGCTCGAGTCACAGCGCTCAAGAACTTTTCTTCTTTTCTAGACAACAAATCCGAAACGAAAAGGTCATATCAAAATGACGTCACGCGAGTCGCTATTATCTAAGTGGGTCCATATTCGTATTTTCCTTCTGGCAACAACTGACGATCCAATATCATTCCAGTAATGCGACCCATTTACACTTTGTCGGCGTCGAGATAGAAGACGATTCGCCTGGTGTACCGCAAATAACGGTCGAGCGTCCGGTATCCATGCTTTCAGGCCTTACATCGGAGCCTCTCGATTCGCAGCTGTGGGATCGATTAAGCATGTACTCCGATACATCCTCTGCAGATCCCACTCGCCGCCGCACCTCACTTTCAAGCTCACGACCCACAACGCCACCATTAATGACAGTATCGGAAAGCCCTCCAGAGTGAGTAAGTTTAACCATTACTCCAGCCTTCAACGGTATCTTATCCCCAAACCAATAGCTATATAACCACAGTCCAACAGCCTTCTGTTCCCATCAAATACACATTTCAAACGACATCGTACAGCACAATGACCGTCGCTGCACAATTAGGAAACGACGAGACGCACGATAAATACCATGTATCGATAAGCATGAACTGCTTCATGCCCCTCAACCATGTCACTACGATTCGGCGCGGTGGCACTGGTTACGGAGAACTAGTCGCGCAATTTGAGTGAGCGCTGTTTTCCCTATTTCAAGCCCAGTCTATTTTGAGCACCATCCATACAGAATGGGTATTTCAGATGACCCATCTACGATCTTCCTCAACAATAAAGAATACCTACTCAAAAACATGCTACAAAAACGTATTGGATCCCGCCACGCAGTCAGTTTTTATCCGGGCCAGGTCCTGACATACAGAGATACTTATTGCATAGCATCTGTAGGCCCTGTGGTATTGGAATGCTCGCCAATCTTCAAAGCAACTCTTGTGGGACTGCAGGAAGACTCCCTTTGTAGTACGTCTGTCTCTTCGCCTCTGCCGGATTTCTTACATATTTCGACTGGAACAGTGCACACGTTTCCCAAACACGGTCGAACACGAGGGCGGAATACTGGCTACATTTCTGCCTACTCGACACGGCATGCCCGGCCTGGTCATCGCATTATCCGAACCACAAATCCCAGAATTAACCGTCACGCCTCTGGGACAAAATTATTTCGACGATTTATTGATATCTCTGCTTGTCATTGAACGCCGGAGGTTAACACCCGGAAAAGCTCGGGTGCTCAAGCAACTCTTCAATTAGGCTTTTCCAGAGTTGCAAGGTTGGACCGACAATTTAGGAATTCAGATTCGAACGAGAGATACCCTGTGACCATTGTACTGCAAGTGCTGCTCGAACACCTTGAACATGTAAAAGCAAGGATCGTTAGCAAATATTGATGTGCTGGTTTGCAAAGTATGCACATGTAACACAAAGTATTGCGGATATTTATTTGTATGATTTCTTCAGGTTAGTAAATACATGTATTGTGTACTCAGTAGTATACCAAGGTACGAGTACCGAGCTATATAGTCGATAAATAAGACCATACATGGGAGGTGATTGAGATTGGCCAACCACTTTAGATCAAGTCAACGATTCCTCTGTCGGGGGAGATCACACCAATAACTTTCCCCTCAAAGTCCAACAGCGATCCACGTTTTACCGCAATCAGATCTGTAGCTGGCTTTTTCAACCCCAACAGCCGCTCTAGATTCACAGATGCTAGGGCAATAGCATCTGACCTCGACAGTGCACCATTTGCCTCTAATGCAGCCTATGCATACCAAATAAGTTTTACTTGAAAAGCGAAGAGCAGATGGGAACATACCCAAGCAATATCGAACCGTATATTCCTAGAGCTCCATTGTTCTTCAATGCCAACACCCACAGTGACATTGTGTGCAATCAGCGCAGCCACCGCGTTCAACTCAGTAAGAGGGGGTCCCGGAAGACTAGAAAAGAGGACAAGCATCACTATATTTTTTCGTGTCCGTTTTACAAGAAGTAAACTCACATTCGTCTGGACTTCCAGGTGCCCGGGAATGGTCGGGATGGATCGAGAATAACACCAACACCAGCCTCCCCTATTTCCTTGGCAAGGAGATGCGCTTCGTTGGCACCAGCGAATACAAACTTGATATCCGCGCCATTCGATTCCTCGATTTCTTTCTTCAGCGTAATCAATGTCGCCATGATGTCGGCACTTTGGACATCGATTACCAAAGGAAGGGTGCCCTAAAAGAAAAGCCAGTGAGAATTGGATACAAATAAAGAGTCCAAATGAAACACATACTTCAGAAACTTGGTTGAAGAGATCGCCAAGATCACCCTCTTCACCCCCCCTAAGTAAATTGCGCAACGCAGCGATATGTGTGCTGACACTGGGACTTGAAGAATCGATGGAAATATGTAGGGCCACGTCATCCTGGAGGATAGCACCGTTGACAAGCCTGTGAGCGCTTCCAGTATTGAAAGCGGTGGACAGGCCAGCAATGAAGCCGGAAGATGTTGGAGCTGTAACACCGACAGTTGCCCCAGAGCGATAACCAATCCTTTGCACCGAAGTTTAGCAAAGGGATGAGTAGAACAAGGACATAACTCACAAAGCATCTCTGGTTGCGAATTGTAGGCCATCTACCGCACGGATGACAGGGCCTACTCCAAGGATAGAAGGTGCGTCCCCTTTCAGAGGATTGTACACCTTGCCGTCGTTCGTGGTTGATTCCCCATCGATATGGTTGAGTCCAAGATGGCTGCCATAGCTTATGAGAGATGGACTAACATACATTGTAGTATATAAGTGGTCAATGCTGCCAAAGAAAAAGGAATAGACCGTACGAGATAGAACCTCCCTCTAGATCGATTCTCTGAACGTTTTGGCCATGATTCGCGGTGAAACAGGAGGGCGAAGTGCCCATGCACACAATCCTTCCATTTTCGACCACTACGATGCCAGATGAGCCTTCTTTGGCAACGGAGAACGCTTCCTGTACAGTAGAATCTTTCTTCAGGAAGACGCTGTCTACGTTGGTGAAGATGACAACATCAGAGGCTGTGTTCTTTGCCTCCAATGGGGGGAGCCCAACATATTTGAGAGTTTCTTTGATCTCTTTGCTGAAATCGGGAGTTTTAGGGGCCTGTTGGAAAGCTATGGGTTTCTTGCTGACATGAGGGTTCTCAAGCTGGGCAATTCCATCGATGAAAACTTGCTTCGGGGCAGCTCCAAGAGTAAGGGGATGACTATCCCAGACAACGACGTCTATAACGAGGTATGTTATGTGTAAATGAAGAAAATCGAAAAGTGGACAAAGCCTGACCTGCATCATATCCTGCTTTGAGGAATCCAATTCTATGATCATAACCCAGAACAGTAGCTGGAGTCGAAGTCACAGAAGCAAGGGCGAGATTGTCGGATAGGCCATAGTAATGTGCTTGTTGCGCTTCATAGAGAAGATGGCGCGAGTTTAAAACAGGGTGATCACTCTATCGAAATAAGAACGCATACATGAATCGAATAACACATATTTACCTTCATAATGACTCTGAGCCCGTTGTCTGCTAGAATACGAGGGGCATATTCAGAACCGCGATAGGCCTCACGTTTGTACCTCGCGTTGGTGGCAAAGAGAGCAATAGCAGGCGTTGTGCCTAATTGCATTTGAAGTTAGATAAAATTATCAATTCGAACATCAGTTTTTGACGAACCGTAAGCTTTCTTCAGCAAGTCAGGAACAAGGTAGGTTTCGTGAGCATGATGGAAGGCAGCAATGGAAAATTTGAATTCGTTGCTGAGCTAGATTATTGCTCAACTTGAGTACTAAGACAAGTTGACTTTGTATATAAATGACTTACTCGGACTATGCCATCCAGGTCAACTGCCTCGTAGCAATGATTATGTATCTGGTTCATGTAGGTGAATATTTAACGTGAACAGTAGAAGCCGATTATTCACAGACCTTGACACGGCCTCGTAAAACGTCAACTAAAGCTTCCCATTGTAGATCTTCTGGGAAGTTCCCTAATCCAGACCATTCCCCTCGCAGGGCTTTCGCGCAATAAGCATCTTGTTTCTGTTTGATTTCCCGTGCCGTGTCATATCTATAATAAGAACGATGTCAACATTTGAGCAGCTATCCTGCAAGGAATTATTGAAACGCACCCTTGTCTGAAAGCCCAAATAGTGTCCATTCGGGTACCAGAATAAACTCTGCCTGGACGGTCCCAGTTCGTCACAAGCTACGGCGTGCATAAAATGTTCAACTTACTCGGGTTTTCACCACAAGCATGCCTGAATACGCGACAATCTAATCAGACACCTTCCTAGAATGAGTCAATATCTGCGTACTTCATTTGCCTCCATCGGGGAGGAATAGACAGGTCAACATGTGTTCCATTGAGGGGATATGGAGGTTCGATAACCATAGCAGTAGACGACCGTTCCTTGGTCGGCCGCAGCTTGATGGTAAAAGCTTGACCACCTAGATTTCAACAATAAGCCTTGAGGCCACAGAGCAAACCAACTAAAGTTAGTGTACCAATAGCATCTGCAGACCCAGGGAGCACGTTTGCCGTCGTGACACCACCAGAAATAGAGAGACGGTAAGCTTCATCGTGGGTGTTCAGACCGTCAAGGCTGCGCAGCCATGGAAGAACGAGGCCTTTGATAGAGTTGGTGTCATCGGCACCCCGAAGTTCTGGGGCACTGTCAACCCCCAGATGGGAGTGAATATCAACAATTCTATATTCTCAAATTTCAGTTCAATACGCAGTTCAGTGTGAAATAAGACACAAACCCGGGCGTTACCCAAGCTCCTCCAGCGTCAACGACAACAAGGTTTTTGTAGGTTTTCAACACGCTCTCTTTGATATCTCCGACATCTTTGATAATACCCTTATCGAGTAGGATGTCTCCCATAATGATTTCGTGTCCTGATACACGCCCAGTCCAGATCGTCGCGTTGCGAATAAGTGTAGGAGGTGTGCCAGATTCATAGCGGTCTGACTCAGGCCTCTGGTGGAAGTTCTTGGGCGGACTAGGGAGAACATGCAACGACTGACATTGTTGTACTATATGCGCAGCATTGATAGGCAGCTTGGTCCTGGCAAACGACGTGCGTTGAAGAGATAGCCCCAAAGAAGTGACGACAACGACAGTGAGCACAAGTGAGGCCAGAAGAGACCGGAAGACAGCGGAGCGCGTCGTGCCCTGTCGCTGTGGCAGAATCTTGTCCATTGTGGTGGAAGACAAGAGATAAGAGGTTGCAGGACGCTGGGAAGTGGTGGACGCGCCTGCGAACGCTGATAGACGGACCGCACGGTGACGCCGCTGCCGAAATTGTACAACATTCTTTCGTCATACGCAACAATCACTATTTATGTACCACGATGACTCCTGCCTTCCTTCCAACATCCAACGTTCTTTCTGCCGTGTAGGACCTGAGTGCTTTCTACGACATCTCGCTACGCCGTCCAAATTGTAAAGCACAATTCACGAAGCTGGTTGTCCATCAGTTCAACGGATTTCCGAGAAATACACAAGCAGTCATCTCAGACACTGGAGATCTTGGAGGTATGGATTACCTGCCTGAGCGTCTTTAGTGTCATCTAGTGTCATACAATGACTTTACGCTCGCTCATCAGCGCTTCAGGGTCCCAGGCCTTGCAGAAATAGGTTCGACATGATTCGACAAGTATGTACGCAGCTCTAGCCTTAGACTGAACTCCAAAACTTGTCTCCAAACTTTCCAAGAGAAAACAAGATGCAAATAACTTGCTCGACGTGCACTTGAAGCATGCGATGTTCGCGCCGAGTAGACCATCGGCACCTCCTCTTCTACTATGACGAGCACGCCAGTATACCTCCTGTTGAGATGAAGGTGTGAGCCACCGCCCATGCCAAGCCCAAATACACAAATTTTCGCAGCACTAGCTGAGGACAGGGAAATATATCTGATGCGTATTGATACACGTTCATATAACTCTCATGCAGAGCTTGAGGCGCGTGCAAAGGATGTATCAAAATTGAAATTTGTTTGGAACAAGGAAGGCTGGGTAATTAGACGCGCCAGTAACGCGCAAATAACGCGTCAGCCCGAGAGTCGCTCCCACTCGCAAATGCGACGCGACTTGGCGACTTTAATTTGCGTATAGTCTTCAGGTAGATATGTATGATCATTCAAACTGGATTACAAAACGCGGACTGCAAACGGAATGAGAGCAAAATGAAAGCATAATGACAGCATAATAACAACGATAACATCAAGGTAACACAATGAAAGCATAAAGACAACGATACAGCCTCGCAACTGAGGCTTCATAGTATAGACGAGAAAGAATTATCTAGACCTCGTTGACCGAATCAATGTTGGTCTTGATCCCTCTTGGCTTCTGAGAAGGTCCAGCGAGACTAATTCATCATCCTGTCTAAACACAGGTTCCGCTGCACTTGTGTGTGCCCTTATATGAAGGAGTACACGACTAGTAAGCATGGAATGAAAGCATCGTGCTGTCCTATACATGGATGTCATAATTAAGGCTCAGATTTCAAAAGAATAGAACATACGATGTCAGAAGCTGGGAATACTGAGGCTAAACGTTGTGTCAGAAAGGAAATGCAAGAACGGAGTACAAGACATACGGGTAGCGCTATAACAATGATAATATTAATCCCTGTAAGGACTGGGGAGTGTCAATGCCACTCAAAGAAAATATGCTGTAAACCGGACTTACAAAATAAGTATAGATAATAGAAGGCGCCTAATATGCCGTAAGTTTTGCGAGTTAAAATTGAATAGTTGACGTATACGTACCGTCACGAAAGATAATTCTGGTAAACGCTGTGTTCCCTCCTACTTTGACTTGGGAATAAATCAGGAATCATCATATCGCCATAGCACATAACTGACACTCACATGCTCGATAACCAGGTATGATCATAAGACCCAAAATCACTTGAGGAATGTCAATAGTGACAGGTTCAGTACGAGAAATAAATACTCACAGGCGTCCCAAAGCAATACTACAACCCAGCAAAGTAAAAGAATGCGGTCTGAACGAGTGACATAGCAGCCGACAAGGGGGGACGGTAAAGGCGAGACTAGGCGACAGACACCATCAGCAAGATAAGACAAGGCTCGGAGTCGTTCGACTAACATCGTAAAGACCGTAGAAAAATGGCGAGGAATGCAAAATCAGGAATCCATACCAAAGCAAACGCTATGGGAAGGAATATTGTCAGCCGACGATCTTGACTCCACATGGCCCAGGTTCTTAAGGTCAGAATGACTGCAAGGCGGAGTGCGTTCAACAACCACAGGATTAACGCTCCATAAGCTAGACATACCTTCCGAACAGGTCATCCCTACCACGATCAAAGCTGGGAAAAATTGAGTGAGAAAATACCTAGCTGAATTTAAAGACTCACACCCGCTGGCATAGTAGAGCGTCCTGCATTCCGCTTCGTCTAAACTACTCTTCAGTTGGTCTAGATCAGATATTATTATCTTGAGCCCTTGTTCAATTTGATTATTACACTTACGATAGAGGACTAATCCGACCGTATCGAAAAAGGGTAGATAACGTTGCAAGATATAGAGCACTTTCATGACGTTCCATCTCATCCTCCACACTAGATCGAGCTCCAGAGGCAGCGTCATGATGTAGTCCGTCATAAATAAACTAGATGCTGCGACTGATAATGCCATAATCGACGCGTCAGCAATGAAACATCGACGCATTAGCCAAGTATGTAGGCGCACCATCGAAATTCTGCAGTGTCCCACATTCAGATTTCGCAGGTGAAAAATAGAGCACTCAAAAGCTTACCGTTACAACGCGCAAAGAACGCACCGCTTGGATTAGGACTTCCTCTGAGGCCATGTCGGCCGCCCAATAGTTGAGCTCACTGCGGAGCCGTGGAGGGAGAGTTAGAGTTAAAGAAAACTTGAAGCAGGAAATGAGGGATGAAAAACGGCAGCAAGAATCACAGCGTGTTAAACATGGGGGTGTGTGAATTCCCAATCTCAGCCCTTTCTTACGCGGCGGGTAATATACAATATGATTTTCATGACGAACCCTTGGAACCCCGAACGCTACTAATCCCGAGACCTCGTCATCGGAAATTGCAGAAAGCCAGAGAGAGCGGCGATGGGGTAATAAGCCAGGTCACAGGAACTATCCCCAAGCCAACACCCTCTTGTCATGAGACTGAGGGCTCGACGAATCCCAAGAGCAAGACCTCTGTGGAGATGGTGGCACTTCTTTCGGATTTGGCCGAACAAACAAGCACAGTTTTATCCCCTTTCGTCTGGATCCATAAGGTCGTAGGTTCCTCCGTCTCGATGCAAGAATCGGTCCTGAGCCAATCCTAAACAAGAAAATTTTTCTGACAGAAGGACCCTGAGCCATTATCTTCTCCCGCACCCACGTTTTCTAGAGGTTAGGCAACTGGCATGCCCTTGCCAAAGTTGATTCAGATACTGATGCCGACGTACTAATTTACATCCGTCTATGTCAAGGCACCGACTGGTCGTTGTCTTGGGAGGCTGTGGGGATTTGTGGGGTCGTTCAGACGATCTATATGCAGACGATCCAAGGACCAGATTGAAGAGCCGAAAATATGAGAGTGTGTCTTGCACAGAGAGAAAAATATGCCGGTGTCAGAAACGGAATTCGGTGCACACCAGGGCATTAACAGCCCAAATTCAGGCCTCAGATGCGGCATTCAGGAGCTGAAAGGTGTGTTGATACCGTCACAGCAGCATTTCATATGCAACAGATGTCCAAGTCTTCAGGTGCCCAGATTTATAATTTGATTCTCAAAAATGGTCGATGGAGGTCATAAGCACTGTTGGGACCGCTCAATTGTGGGGTTCAATTCCAGAGTGTTGGGCATTTTTCAGGGAGGCAATGCAGTTCAGTGTAGGTTATGGTGTTGTCTTCGTTGGCGGCGTATATGAAGCTGGGGAAAAGCTGAGCCATTTATCCGATGCAGCTGAACCAGACTGTGCCTTGTCAAGTCCCGCGGAGATGTCATACTCGCCATAGGCCCCTAGCATCAACAAGTCCGTCGCGACGTCAAAGGGTATATTTAAGCCTCCGTTTTAGAACGTATTCTATCAGAATATAACGCAGAAAGAATCAGAATTTTGGGAGATGGGCATATAAGTATCGGCAAGCTCCACCTACAGTCTTAGACTATAGCTTTCCGGGGAGCCGACCTCCACCACTCAAGCGAATAGTCTCCCCATTCACGTAGGGACAGTCAATGATCCAGCTCACGGTCTTGGCAAATTCATACGGCTGGCCAAATCGCCTGGGATACACGATACCCTCGCTCTCGAGACTGCGCCTGGTCTTTGCAGGGAAGTTGGCGGTCATGCTACTGTCAAAGACACCTGGGGCGATGGTAACAACGCGGATATTGTGGCGGGCGAGATCACGTGCCATTGGGAGTGTCATCGAGACAAGAGCGCCCTTGGTGGCTGAATATGCCGTTTGACCTGGTTGTCCTTCAAACTGTTCAAGCATGGGTAATCATGGTTGGTAATCGGTATTCCAAGTAAAAAATCGCTCACTGCAGCCGCACTCGCTACAAAGATGACCACACCACGTTCAGCGTCGATTCCTGGCTCTGGCTCGACGCGAGTCAGATGTTCGAGCACTAAACGCGTCAAGTTGAACGATCCGGTCAGATTCACTGCTAGGGTGAATTCCCATAGGTCCAAGCTGTGCGCCTTTCCGTGCGCATCGATGATCTTTGATGCTGTACCCACTCCAGCACAGTTGATTACACCTCCAAAAGGCGCGCCGGTGTTGGTGGTCCATTCAACGCTATCTTTGACGGCTTTGGCGACATCCGAGAGTATAGTGATGTCAGTTTTGAAGAACTTCACATTTTGAGAGGACAGGACGTCTTCCGAAGGAGGCGAGCGGTCTACTATAGACACATATGCGTGTTTCGAAAGAAGGTCCGAGACGGTAGCCAGTCCAAGCCCCGAAGAACTGAAGGACGTTCGTCAAAGGGGAGTGAAGATATATCAGCAACACGTACCCTCCTGAAACAATGAAAGTGCGGTTTTCAATCTTCATGGTGAAAGCAGACGTACTTGAACGGATAATTCTATTGGGACACCCCAGTTTGACCGGGTAAGTGGTGAAAGCGGGAAGCTGATTGGCTGCAGAAGAATCACGTTCATCTCCGATGCCACTCTAGCTCACGTGAGTGTAGATTACATCATCTAAGAACACTTTTTGGAGAGGTTCCCGTTCGTTGCCCGAACACAACTCTCCTGCTTCCGCAACTACATAATTATGTTCCGAACAAGTCTTTTCCCGTTTGTACGCATCTCTTATTTTCCCCAGTAAATATTAGGTTACTGACGTACTCAACATATATAACTTACAGGTCCGGGTTATAAACCGCGCGGCACCTTCCACACTCGTATCAAGTAGACTCACAACCTACCGACTGCTTTCAACAGAGGTTCGATCGAAACTAGAAGAAGCTGTAAAGGCCAACCCGGTTGTGCTGTTCATGAAGGGCACACCCGCGGAGCCCCAATGCGGTTTCTCCCGGGCTGTTGTCCAAATCCTCGACCTCCACGGTGTACCAAGCGAGAAGATGCAGACATACAACGTCCTGGCGGACCCCGAACTACGGAGTGGGATCAAGGAATTCTCGTACGTCCGCTTACTCTTCCTTCGAATGGCTGACTGATGCAGAATGCGTTCGGTGTTATACAGTGAGTGGCCAACAGTTCCTCAAGTGTATGTGAACGGAGAATTTGTTGGTGGATGTGACATTCTCATCGGAAGTGGGTATTTCTTTTCTTTCCTTTCCACCATGTTCGTTGCGACCAGACGAATTTTTTGGTGCTTACTAACCATGCGTTCATTCTTATGTATAGTGCATCAATCCGGCGAACTCGAAACTCTGCTCGAGAACAACGGTGTCATTCCTAAGATTGAGCCTGCTCCAGAGGCAGAACAGTCATCATCACCAATGCAGGATAAATCTGCATCGTAAATGTCCCTTTTTGTATTATCTAGCCATCACATATATCCTTTACTGCTCCATCTCATTATAAAGGATCATTTTCCCAAGGTGCTACACCGACTTACGCCGATGGCCGAATACGACTTCCAAAGCAATCAGTCGATGTATCACACAGCTTTCACGGCCTTGATAAGCAAACGAGCGTGAAGGAACAAAGAAAGCAAAGTTGCATGGCTCTCGATATCTTGCGTGCACATGCAGCGAATGGTGTGCGTAGAACATCTATACTGAACCTTGGGATGAAATTTCGTACACGCCTCTGGCAATTCAGGATAATGAGAGTTTACTACATGCGAAGACCACGAATTGGTCGCCCGACCGTTATATTCTTTTTATGGGACTACACGCTTATCTCTAACGGCCTGGGATTTCGTTTTACGCACTGAGTCTGGGACCTGTGTCTCTACCTCAACTTTAGATCTCAAGAAGAAGATGGAAAGAATTGAATTCAGCAGCTATTGTTGCATTTCTTTACTTCCAATTAACCCAAAGAATTGAACATAGCTGCGGCTCTGGTGCCAACGTTTTCTTGACATATAGGTCATTTACTGAGTTTTGCGAAGATCAAGGGCTTTGATATGAGCTTTGGAGAGCACACAAAAGAATGCCTAGATAGTATACCTTCAAATTGATGCTCGTAATCGACGCTGCTCCAGCATCACAACGACATCCCAACTCCCCACCATCCCTTTGCGCGCTTCTGAAGTTCATAGAAGTAGAATGCACATATCAAAACGACAAGCCCCAACAAGCCGTAGATGAACTTGTTGAGCCCAACTTCTCCCAACGGCGGTGACACGGAGCGCACGATACCCAACGGTGCCGGATTCGGTGGGGGCATGTTATCGGCGGTTTCTTGTATTTTCTCTCCCTCTGTGAGAAGCTCGGGCGTTTTGTGGTCGATTACGTCGGTCATAGTGCACAGTGAAGGGAAAAGGATGACGATGTGCGCAGGTCAATGATTCAGATATACAAGAGATTTCAGCGCGTCATGGCCCGTGACGTCATAATGAAATGGAGCAGCTCGTCGATGTGCGGTATAGTATCACTGAGGTATCATATAACATCCTAGACTATGAAAGAGTAAAACAAAGAAGCCGGATGACCCAGAAGAAATGCGTATGGCTACATGTCAAGAATGAAAGATACATAGAAAGATACAATATTATACTGACATGATGCACATGACGAAAAAAACAAGAAACCGAGAATCGTAACAATCCAGAGACAAACGACTTTGGCGAAACACGCCTTCTGAGAGCGGTATACAAAATGCATGCAATAGTTGTATGCGCGTAATGCAGACACTGGACAAGAAGAATCTCAGGCCAATACAATGATGAACAGGTAGAAAATCTACCTCAGACTTCAAGAAGCAGACGGACAAATCAAGACTGAAGATAGAATGCAAGATATCACAGAGTGGGATCCACTGTCTAGCGTGGCAATAACCTGGGGCCAGAGCGAGCAGAAAGAAAGACATCGCAAGAAAGGGGCGGGGGGGACGTCTTGTTTGTACACATCCATCATTGATGATGAGAGAGCTCATTATCAAAAAGAAACAGACGACAAGACTGGAGGCTAAGGGATGTTGAATCACTTTCGCCGTTGGCGAACCACCAATCCACCATCCCATGAGCCAACGACCCAGCCATCTTCAATAAGTGCTTTGCGCACAGCAGGTTTCAAGACTCCGATCTGGTTCACAGAGTGGTTTCCACGACCAGTAACAATTTTCATGGGTTTTGCTTATTTCAGAAGGGGTGCCAAGTGGGTAGAAACGAGAGACGATAAGTCAAAGGCGCCAGGAGTCAACAAAGAGCAAGACAGCAAGGAAATGGACAACACAGAGAAGAAAGGGAAAGCAGATGAAATGTTCTCAATCAAACAAGTCAGAACAGAAAAGATAATCATCGGCCTACCTGGAGATATAGAAGACGATTCTTCGTGCAGTATCTCTTTCACGATTGTAATTGCCTCTATCACTGTTGTTCCGTGCAAATCGATTGTGTCGCTATTCCCATTTTTTGCTCTAGAAGTCATAGATTTAATATAGTACAGGACTAGACTTGGATTTAAAACGTACCGCTTAGATTGCACGAGCACTCGTGCAACGTTAAGCGCCTCTTGTCGTGCAACTTCTTGAAATTCTCGCGCCTAAAATTGAATTAGGGCGAGGTCAGAGGCAGATAACAGAAAAAAACACTCACGCGTTCAGCAAAATAAAAGGCAATCTCGCCACCTCTTGTTTTTGCATTCCCTTTCTGCCACATTCTCGAGGCCTCTCGAAGGGCCTCGTTTCTCTTCCTCATGGTATCCCCCATGCGGCGTTTTAATTCGTTCGCCTCATGGTTGGATTTCACGCCTTTAGATCCATATGCGCGAGGTGTCTTCATGCCATTGACATCCCGCGTGTAAGAAGGGATGTGGTGCGAAAGTGGGTGGGGGCTCCGCATAACAGCTCTCCGTTGCGGCACTGCTTGCCATTGATATGGACTAGGTTTATTAGGTATGGTAAAAGTGGATAGAGACTTTTGCTTGGTTCGAGGTGGAGGTGGTAGGATATCCGGGGGGCTGGTGGGCGGTCGCGTTCTGGAGATTTGTGTAATTGTGGTATCCTTTTTCCATGCTTGCGGTTCTGGAGGGAGCTGATGATAGATGCCCAAGTCAACGTTTGAATCCAGTTCACGAAGGAGGTCGATTAATTGTAAGGATTCGTCCCCAGCTCCGTTGGTGACGGTAACAGCGAGTTGCACATCCTCGATTATACGAGAACGATGCTCGGCGTCGCTGATCTCGTATTGGGGCATAATGAGGTCAAGGAGGTTGAAGACAACCGTCGTATGACTGGCAGTGTCTGAAATCTCCTTAGAACTTGGACATAGTGATGTGAGGGCTGCCCTTAATGCATCATAGGATGTGTTATACTTCGGGGAATGGAAGAAGGACTGGAAAATAGACGATGGATTTGGAGGAAGTAAAGTGGCAACATGGTCGGAAAGAGAAGAGATCTGAGTCCAAGGATCCGCAACATGTGAGCGGGAGGGAGTCTCTGCGTGTGCTTTGTGCTTCCTAGAGTGTATATGACCCTGAACATGTTGATGTCGTTGTAGGATATCTGCTAGAGCAATTTTCTTCGTCCGGGCTTGAGTTTTCCGTTTCGCCGTTTTTGACTGGGTGAGTCTCTTCTTGTTTTCTACCGTATCCCAGTCGTCATCGTCGTGTATATTGTTGACAGATGGTCCATCATCATCCTGACCACTCATGCCCCTTTCTTCCATCTCCCGGATTGACTCTTCTGTGAGAATGCTCGCTACAATGTCCCACATCTCGGCGCCATCTTTTTCCGCATCGTCCAACGCCTTATTCAACCTCGCCGTAGATATTTCAGGTAGCGCAGCTTGCAAAAATCCGAGAGGCGAGCTGAATGTATGAGAGGACGATGAAGAAGATCCCGAACTTGTGCTGGGCTGGTATGGAAGATTATCCGCCGTAGTCCAGCTTGAAATGGTCTCATCGAACTGAGATGTTAGCTGCATATCAGACAGTTCGGAAAGCTCTGATTCCTCTTCGGCCTGTAAGGAGAGCGCGCTGAGTGTTGCCCGCAGGGTATCGATCTGCTCTTGATTTGGTACAACAGTCATCCCTCCTACATCGGATTCAATCTCAACGAGTAGAGCAGCAATCAAAGAGGAATCTATAGTCGGGCAGTATTCGCTCTTGTAGTGTATCAGACGCAATGGTAGTAGGAGAAATGGTCAACAACTTTACCTCCAGAGCATCGAAAAGCGTTTGTATCTGCGGGTTCATTGAGATTGAGGTGAATTTTCGGGTTAAAAATGGTATGAATTGTGAGGTGGAGTATCTGGATGACTGTGTTAGGCTTGCGTAAAGTGCATGGTAGTCGAAAAGAAAGGGATTGAGAATTGCTGTGCCATGTCGCGAGCACCAAAACTAATTTACATAACGTCATGTGTTGCAAAGTTAACGGTCGGGGGCGAAAAATCGGTGATTCCCAGGGAGGTCTAGGAGCCCGATTAGGCACTTTGGGCCCCAGGGTAATCGCGCCTGTTTCCAGGAATCCGACCC